>CM040469.1:24175623-24195636 GCA_022758105.1 Pangasianodon gigas
AAAACTAATGTTTGGAATCTAAAATGTTTTTGTACTGAATCAATAATGTAGAAGTCAGAAAATAAACATCTATAACAAAGTTTGTACTAAAAAAAATAGGGTGCCAAGACTTTTGCACAGTACTGTATATTACGTTGTACTTTTTTATCTGTTTTTATCTGTTTATGTTTACTTTTAAGAAGTTCACGCTTAAGTTATAGCAGCTGTAAACAGTCGTTCCCTCACCAGCCTCTCTTTTTTTCTCTCTCTTGAAGTTAATAAGACAAAAAAACACAGCTTGTTGTGTTATTGAGAAACCGCAAAGAAGCGTAAACTCCTCTGTCCTGAAGATGTTTGAAAACTTAAAGTTACAGTTTTACCTCTGACTGTTACAAAGCACTGACACTGGAGACTCCTTCCATAAATATTACATAAACATCTCCTAATAGAAACTTCACCATACACGTTTTTTAATCTGTTTATTATCAGCGGAGAGTCCGCTGTACATGTCCATGTGAATGAGCTGTTACTATAGAAACAATAATGCATTAGAACGAGCATGTTAATATAAACCTGTGATTTGCAGCTGCACTACTGTCAGAGCTGCTGTTCTAGAAAACTAATCAACACCTTCTGACCGATCAGAACAAAAGTACAAACTATAAAACAAGCAAATAAATTTAGTGTAAGAAGAACATTATGTACTACTGGCACTTAAATACCAGAGAGCAGTTTGTTTTGGAAGTTTTTTAGTGATTAAAGTGGTTCGACAGCAGAAATACACCCCACTGGAGTTGCCCTTTAATGTTTTTAATGACAAATCAGATTTTCACCTCTAAATCTTTCAGGTTTCTTTATCACTGTATACTTTGCAATATATATACTCACACTCCTAACACTAAAAAAAAAAAAATCAATACACTTTATTACACTTTATTTGCACTGTGTGTGTTCTGTTACGTGGATATTTTGATGGATGCAAAAAATGAAACATCTACGACACTGTAGCGTATTTTCATGGATGTTTGTGTGGAGTCAGTCTGCTGTTACACATCCTGCTGTTTTTCTCTTTTCCCCTCTCGACATCCCCCTCTCTCTGCCTGCAGGCTGTGACCTGCACACAGATGCTCAGACAAGGTAGGCACGCACCGCCGGGGCTTTGTGTGTGTGTGTGTGTGTGTGTGTGTGCACGTACATTTGCGTGTTTTCCAGTAAACCTGTCTAATCGTTTCACTTGTGCTAGTCTCCCTCTGCACACTCAGCTCTGATAAGTGGCTCTTCATCACACACACACACACACACACACACACACACACACCAATCTGACATGATGGACATGTCAAATGAAACCTGGGGCGAGAAATCACAGCTGTGTGATAATAATAATATACTTTGTGTGTTTCTGCAGCCTGAGTGTGTGTACAGATCTGATCTGATGATGCAGTAATAATGACCACACTGTTGCTGAGTTCTGCATTGTGATTGGTCAGAAGGTGTTGATTAATTTTCTAGAACAGCAGCTCTGACAGTAGTGCAGCTGCAAATCCCAGGTTTATATTAATGCACTCATCCTAATACATTATCGTTTCTATAGCAACAGCTCATTCACAGGGACTCGTATGGAAGATGCTCCACATAATCTCTCCTTCACTCAATCATTCCCTCATTCTTTCGCTTATTCATTTACTTGTTTGCTCCTTCGCTTCTTTGTTCCCTTGATTGTTCGTCTTATCAGTTTTTTGCTCTTTGGATCCTTCGCTTGTTCTTTCCCTCAATCATTCATTCATTCATTCATTTGCTCAAATTCTCCTTCTCTCATTTGTTCCCTCGCTCCTTCGCTCTATCGTTTGCTCATTCTCTCATTGGTACTGTCTCTTTCTTTTACTTGTCCTGATCCATTCCTTTCCTCGCTCCTTCCCTCATTTGTTCCTTCATTCCTTCACTCTTTCATTCCTTCTGTCCTTCTTTCATTCATTTTCTCACTCCTTTGCTTGTTTGTTCCTTCATTCCTTCACTCTTTCATTCCTCCACCCATTTGTTCCCTCACTTTCACTCATTTGTTCCCACATATACAGATTTTAAAAAGTGATAAATCATTGATATGGTGAAGTTTTCCGTAACAAGAAATGTATTCTTTTAATGTTTATGGAAGGAGTCTCCAGTGTCAGCATGTTGATGTATGATAATGCCCTGAGCAGATGTTTAGTCTGACAGTCCAGCTAATCTCTGATGAGCTTCTGATGAGCTTATAAACTGATCCTGAAATAGTGTACAGAGTGGAAGTGAGAGTCAGTCATGTGGGTGATGTGTAAAGAGCTGCTCAGACTAGCAGAAAAGGGGGGATGCTAATTTTTTCTTCTACACATACCTTTTCCCTTCTGAAACTTGCTCTGACAAGTTTGTAAACAACTGACTTTAAGCTAGCGACCCAGGCAATGATGCTGACACACTTCTACACACAGCTCTAGTGCAGTACGTCTCTAATAATAGAATGCACTCTGTTGCCAGTTAATGAGCTAACTCAGTGCACACTGCTTTTCCAAACACACTGACTTTATGCCAAGTTCTGGACTTCTGAGCTTAATGTATTCCACTGTTTCTACTTGATTTGCATCACAAATTTTAGAATTTGATCAGCATCAGAAGAGGATCTCTGTCTATACTGTAACCCAAAAAATATCTGACACATTGTTTAATTCATTTTATACCTGAACTCTGGAGAAAGAAAAAAAGAGGCTGGTGAGAGAACGACTGTTTGTAGCTGCTATAACGTTACTTGTTTCATGAACTTTCCATAAGATTAAATATACCTATAAAAGGATTAAAAGCAAGATGTGTTGTTCTTTAATAAATAAAAATTCTAATTGTTAGCAAATCCATTGACTGAGTCTCACAAACACACACACACTCAACAGTTAATTGTCATTCCCCAGATACTGCACATGTATAAAAATGCCAAGGACATTGCACATGTACATATTCAAATAGAACTCTAGCATTTGTACATACACACAGATCTATTTTTCTGTTTCTATTATTTCTATTGTTTCTATTATTATTTCTATTATTTCTGTTGCATAGGTATTTATGGAAATTCTTTTCTTTTCTTTGATATTACTCCTCCTACTTGTGCTGCTGTGTCAAATGAATTTCCCCTACGGGGGATCAATAAAGGTACATCTCTCTCTCTCTCTCTCTCTCTCTCTCTCTCTTTTAAATTGCTGTGGTATAAGGGGAATAAAACTCTTTAGGACATGCTTTTATAGGAAAGTAATAAACTTCAGGGTGTCACTCATTATTATACTTAATCCTATCAAATGGCCACAAAAAGTATAGTCCCTCACTAACACAACACCTTTCACACTCTTGCAGTTCTCTAGTAACATTAACATTAAGGGGTTACTGCAGACTTCTAACTATTGTTATTCTGCATAAATTATCCCAGTTATGTTACTTTTGGGAAAAACATTGTCAAAGATGTATTATAAAGTAATAATTGATGCATAAGAAGCAATGGTCAGTGTTCACAGTGCAATCAATGATTTTACATCTGAGGAATTTCATCTTCCAACTTGTACATTGTACGTGACCGAGTTTCGAGCTCTGCATACTCGAACTGAACTATTAGGGATTAGATTTGCATATGTAATAAACATGTATCTCAATGTATACTGGAATTTAATTCATATTTTCTTATGACTTAATGAATGGAAATGTTTGTGCTAAGATCATTATGGCATTTATATTTTTATAATTAAATGATAAAATGTTAAAAGACCTGACAGTAATGCCAGTGCTGTGATAGTTCCTCGGGGTTTCTTTCCTGATGATTGGAGGTTCGAGCTTTCTAAAGAGGCCCTGCGTGAGCTAATTTCTGAAAGGGAAACCCCCTGTTTTTAAGGGATTTTCAGAAGTGTCAGTTTCCAGAAATGAATGAAGTTTAAGATGCAGAGATGCGGTGAGAGGCCCAAACTAACCCTGAGGGTCGTGTCAGTACTTAGGCATCTTATGTGTTGATGTCTGTTACTTAACACTGAAAAACAAAATTAATCTTCAGAACTAACTTTTTTTAAATTGTTGATTTACCCCTTTGTCTTTTTAGTGCATTTGAATAAATTATTGAAATATCGATGCTCAATTATGAGGTCATAAAATGTCAATTTAAATGCACAAAATACAGAAAAATATTTTACCAACGACTTTTAATAAAGTCAAAATATACATAATTTAGAGTTTTTATATTCAAAAATGTAATTTATTCAATGACTTAAAAACTAATTTCCAAAAATAATAAATGTTGAAGTTTAATAAATTCAACTAAGATGAATGTTGTGTAAAAAAAAAAAAATGATAAAAGGTTTCAGTTGAATCAGAGTTTATGGCTCAAATCACTACACTACTGAGAAATAAAGGTACTACACTGTACTTCTTCTTGTGTCTGGGGTTTGTACCTTCAAAGAGACGTGTTTCGTTCCTTCAGTACAGAAGAGAAGGTGCATGTGGCTTAGCTTTAATTAGATTTTAAAATAAAGTGTTAAAAGCTCTGCAGTGGTCCATAAGATCCAATAATGTACCTTAAAGTATTTGAAAAGTGCACTAAAGGAATTTACATTACCAGTCGAAAGGTACAAAAGATAACAGTACCACCCCATGACAAAGAAAACCACACTTTAGTACCTTTGTTTCTGAGAGTGTATAGAAAGTTGAAACTGTAATTGTTTCAAGGCCCAAGCCTTTCCTTACCCTCATGCAGTGTGATTTATAAAATTCCCATCTGGACAGGAAAGTGCTCAATCTGGCAACCTTCATTGCGCAACGCGGCTCTAACCTCTCACCCCGGCCAAAAAGTATTTCAACTATTTGAAGTGCAGGCAGGAGAAAGGAGGCGGAGGAAGAGCTGACAACAGAGCAGAGATATGCAGGGTGGAAGGGGACAAAATTCCTTCACTCGCTTGCTTGTTTACATTCAGCTCTGAGATTGGACCTGGAATTTTCTTTGCCTGCAAAGTGAATTGAGAAAAAAAAAAACTGAACAGTGAAGTCTGGTGCATGATGTTTGCATCTTTAGTTTTGCACAGGAACTATAAAATGAATGTAACTAACATATAAATAAAGCTTTTAGCTACCAGTTTAGCATTTCTACAAGCCATAAAGTACCATAAACTGTCAGACACCATAGGGCCTTTCGCACCGCGGGAACCTTTTCATAGTACCTGAACTAATTGTGGAACTACCCACTTTTTGGGGTTTTCGCACCTCCGGAACTGGGTGTGATTTTAGTACCGGACTGCCTTTTTCGAGAACCAAATTAGCTCCTACTCCGGAGCAGGGTCTAACCAGCACAACTGGTACTATCCGTGACGTAAGTAGACGTTGATTGGCCAAACACGTATGAAAACGCCCTCACCCGCCATGATTTAAAACGCCGTGTAAACATACTGTAGTGTCAACTTATTTTGCAAGTACGGAGAACAGCGATAGATGGACGCGAGACACAACAAAAACACAGCTCCGATCATAGCGTCCTCCATCCTCCGGTTGTTTACGTTGTTCTTCTTTGTTTCCGTTGTTGAACGCCGCGCACAAATGACGTCGCTGTCGACCGGCTTACGTCACTTCCTAGTGCCCACTGTCGGTGCGAATGCAACCCTTTAAACGGTACTGGGAAATAGTTCGCACAAAATCGCCCAGTACTTTAGTACTGTAAATTTAGTTCTGGAACTAAAGCGGTGCTAAAGGCCCTCATATCAGATGCTACGCCAAAGCAAACATAGTAATAATAAGTTGGTTATGTAAACATTGGACACCAAACATGACTTGGTTGATAGATGAGATTTGAGCTAAGCAGAATGCTGTGTAAATTTTATTTCTGTCCAAATTTTATTTCTGTGTAAAATTCATTTCTGCTGCATTACAGCTTTAATTCCTGGTTGTTTGAAAAAAAAAAAAAAAAAAAAAAGGAACACTAGAGGGCAGCGCAGACATGGACTTAATTTGCATTATGAATGCTGGAGTCGCCACAGCAGATCTTTGGTCTGCATATTTGATATGGCACAGTTTTTATGCCGGATGCCCTTCCTGCCACAACCCTCCCCAGTTTTATCCGGGCTTGGGACTGGCGCTGGGAGTGGACCGTCCTGTGCAACCCCAGTGGCTGTGGTTAGTTCCCTGGCCAGGAATCGAACCCAGGCTGCGGCAGCGAGAGCACCGAGGCCGAACCACTAGTCCTCCAGGTTCCCCAAAATTGCATTATGAATAATATAACTAAAATTTTCATGTAGGTTACTCTAATTCACTTTTGCTTTTGGCAAAATTAAGGCATTAAACGATGGGTACCTCAAACATGCAGCACTTTTTTTAAGCGATAAGAGGCTAAAGTCGCCCAATCTTGATTCTTGAAAATTCTTGAAAAATTTAACATTTAGCAGTAAAAAAAAAAAGTTTGTTTATTTTGTTTGGATTATAACCCAGCACTCCGGTTTTGTATTTGTATTTTCATTTATTCCCTGCTTGATTTTCAAAGCAGAGTTTAGCTGTACTGTAAAGAGCAGGCCCACAGCTTTTACCCTGTCCTCTGATTTATTATTCAGTCCCTACACCAATCCTAAATCTGTTCATTCAGCAACCGGTTTGTGTGAGACATCAAGCCATCTGTGCTTAAAAAAAAGACATAGCCTAAAATATTACATATCTAACAGAAATTGGGCTAAAAGTCTTAATTTATTTTATTTTGTTGCGCATTTAAAAATGTCTATCTAGCTTTATTTTGTTACACATTGCAAAATTTCTGACTGCATTCCTAAATTTCTGTTGTAATCTTGTAAATTAAATTATGCAAAATGCGAAAGCTGAAAAGGTGGTACAAATTTTGACCCGTTCCACCCTTCATACAGAGAGAGAGAGAGAGAGAGAGAGAGAGAGAGAGAGAGAGAGAGAGAGAGAGAGAGACTCACTCACATACAGTACACACAGAGTACAGAGAGAGTGAGAGACGGAGCTGAGAGGGTGAGATGGAGCCGCGGTTGGAGAAGCGCGATCCGGTCTCCCCGAAGCGGCTCTGCTGAACCCGGGGACGGGAGAACCGGACCGGGGCGCCGCGGAATGGCCGATCCTCTGCGGCGGACTCTGCTAGCCAAACTCCGGGGGAAGAAAGGCAAGAAGGGCTCGGTGCCGGCCGACTGGAGCAACGAAGAAGGTAAAGAGAAAGTTTTGCGTGCACGAGACGCGCACAGTCCCCGAGCGGCCGCCGCCACCGCGGAGCTGGATTACGTGCCGAACGCGATGAGAGGTAAGCAGGGCTGTGTGTGCGGGGGGTTAGAGCGCACGGGCGCACGGTGGGCCGACGAAAACGAGCCGCGTGTGCACGCACACGCCGGTCGGGGGGGCGATCAGAGCGGCGGATACGGGGGGCAAGACGCACAGAAGCTCTCGTGGGTCTCCGGTCATAAGCACGAGTTGCTCTTGACGAACGAAGTGAGCAAGCAGCCGGTCGCAGTTCCGCGGAGACACACCGAGGGAGACTCAATAGGGTTCGGAAACTGCAACGGGGTTCACTTCATGCCTGCGATGGATACCGGTAAAAATGCGCACTGCCGAGAACCTGCTTTCAAACCCAACATGACCAAAGAAAAACATGCGGAGATGGAACGATGCCTGAACACTGAGAGACTAGAACCTGGCAGAACCAAGATGCACTGTTCGGATCCACCTGGCCTTTTCCACTATCTCCATTCCGGACATGTTAACGAACAAGACTTGATCCAGACTATTGAAAGTTCTTTAGAGCTTTGTGAAGATTTCAGCATGCCTTCTTTGCAGAGTCCGACCTTTTTCCCCACGGAGCTGGAGATAGTAGATGCTGACTTGGCTCCACGCCTGGTGTGTGCAAGAGATGGAATGAATCGCCACAATTCCATAGACAGTGAGGACGAAGACTATTATGATAACGAAATCCTGCCATTTTATGAGTCTGGCTCTCAGAGCAAAGAGTCAAACGAGAGCGAAGTTCCATCCAGAACATCTTTGTGCCCTTTGCAGTCTAAGTCAGACCAGGTTGTTGACTCTAGCGCTCAGGAAACGGACAGACTCAGGAGTCAACTCAAGGAAGCGTACTACCTCCTGATAAATGCCATGGATGGCATCGCGTTTGATGGACAGGTGCAATCAAATGGCTACGTGGAGCAAAGCAGCAGCTCAAGTCAGTCTCGTGATAGCCTGAGTGTGAGTTCTGATTCTTCCACAAGGCTCTCCAGGTCCTCTGGAGAACATGGTGGCCACCATTGGAACCTTCCGAGTCCTGGAGAAAGCAGTGCCGCTGACCGTGGGAGTTCTCGGAGGAGCAAAAGTTTGCAGAATCTTCTCCTGACCCAAGGGAGGCCTAATCTGCAGCGCTCCATGAGTGATGGTGGTGTCCGGTATCCTGTGCAGGAGAACCAAAGTGAGCCCTGCTCCGAAAACGGGAGCCTCACTGAAAATGTGCCAGTGGATACACCTCCATTGGCAAATGGTGGAAACCTGGATTTGGAGACTGCAGCTACCGAACCCATGGTTTCAGAGCATGCAGAGGAGGAGAACAGTGGTTCCATTAGTCACCAGGATCCTTCTGATGGAGTTCCCCCTAGAATATCTGACCCATTGCACTCACAGCAGATGAATCTTAGCAGGCATGTTGGAACGAGTGCAGGAAAACCTCCTGGGGTCACCGTTAACAAGATGCAGGAGTGGATGCACAAGGGCCGCTTGCTTTCATCAGAGATGAGGCAGAGAATCGCTGGATCCTCCTCACATGGAGTGGCTCAGGAGCGCCATGGAAATGAGGGCCAAGCCTGGGCCAAAACCTTCAGCCAGGCCAACACCATAAATGGGGAAAAAATAGGAATCGTGAACCCTTCAAGTGGACATCACCCAGGTACGAATAGCTACGGGGAATGAAGAAACTTCTCTCTCTCATTCTCTCTCCTTCTGTCTATGTTTTGCTGTTTTCCTCTGTTTCTCGGGAGTACTCTCGTACCTCCTCACTCAACTCATTATTCGAACCTCAGTCATCACAGACCGCCCGATTCTGCTGCTCTCGACTCCATGTAACCGGTGGTGGGTCCATGATTTCTCCATTCCTCTTCCTATCTAACGAAGGTTCATGTAACAAGAGGGTTTAGCTAGCTGCACGCTGGTGGAGGGCTCACACTGGTACACCACTTTAACATCACGTTACTAACACTCTGGTGGTGGGGTCATCGTTATACCAAATAATTCTTTGCTTTTTTTACATGCTTAATGTTCAAATATGCACTGCAAATCTTATTCTCTTCCATCATTGCTTAAACTAGTTGATTTCATTTAAAGTTCATTTCTGAAACATGACGTAGTTGCTATGCAGGATAAGATGTGTGTCTCGCTGGCCAATGACTTGTATCAGGAAACTGAATTCTGCCATTGTTCTGAGCAGCAAATACAGCTGCTAGATTTAGGAGGCTCATTTGTCTGACATTATTAAATAATCATAATGGTTACAGACTGGATAATGGGTGCGTGTCTGCACTGATTTGATGTGCTGCACATGGAAAACTACAGGCAAATGGGGAACATGTTTTCGAGGAAGATAGATTTGATAGATTTGTAGTGTTTCATTCCATGTCCTCAGAAAGCATTGCTGTGATGGATACGAATTTTTTGTACCACGAAAATAAAGCCTGCATTGTTCAGGTTTTGAATTCTGGCAGCTAATTTTTCCTCACTTTATTACCTAATCATTACGGTTATACCCCAGATAATGGCTGTGTGTCTGTGCTGTTTCAATATAAAAATGTCATAGTGCAATGAGGCTACATTTTGGTGGAAAGCCTGGCTCCAAAGTTTCTCTGAAACATTGTTCAGGTTTTGGATTTAGGAAGCTAATTTCTTTCGCTAATCATTACGGTTACCCCAGATAATGGCTACAATTATGTGTGATTCAATATGAAACTTTACAGCACAATAATAACCATATTTTGCTGGAAGATCTTGTTGGATTTGTGGCATTTGTTCTCCATGTTCTCAGAAAGTGTGCCTGCAAAGTTTGAAACAGGACAGCTCACTTTTTATGCAGGTTAAAACTTTGTGTGGTGAAGTTTGGATTTTGGGAGCTAATTTCTCTCACCTTATTAGCTAATCGTTATGGTTACGCCCCAGATAATGGCTACATCTGTGCTAATTTGAAATGAAATATCATCAGACATATTTTATATAGTAACAGCCACATTTTGGTTGGAGATCTTTCTAGATCTGTAGCATCTCTCTCTTTTGGATTTCCTTGCAAATTTGTCTCACCTGACTAGATAATAATAAAGTCTGCATCCCAGAAAATGGCTGTCCGTGTTGATTTGTAAGGACCATAATTTGATAGAAGATCTTTGCAGATCTTTAGTGTGCCATCTTGTTGTCCTCAGAGCTGTGTGCATGTTTGTGTGTGTGTGTGTGTGTGTGTGCGCGCATCACTGGGTTACACACTGCTGTTATTATCCTGCTGCTGTTGGTTCTGAGGGAAAATCCAGTGGCTCATACTTTGCTATAATTGTATTGGTGTGTAGGATGAGTGGAAATTTGTGTTCTGGAGTAGAGACAAAATGGCAAAGTCTTTCAGAATGCTTTGTCTGTGTGTGTGTGTGTGTGTGTGTGTGTGTGTGAGAGAGAGAGAGAGAGAGAGAGAGAGTTAAAGTGTGTCAAGGGAATTGTTTGTTTTAGACAGGGCGACTGTTAGACTTTTAACATATGCACACTCACAGATGTTGGTACTCTGTGTGTGTGTGTGTGTGTGTGTGTGAGAGAGAGAGAGAAAGAGAGAGAGAGAATGAAGACTGTTGAAGGAGCTTGACATTAGATACAGTGGTCCTAATGATCTCCCACCATGCACTTCAGCCAATTCCAGAAGCACCCTGCTGCTTCCTCATTCATGACCACTTGCTGATCTCAGATCAGTTTCCACAACCTCGACACGTCCTAAATCATTCTGCGCTCGTAACCAACCTGATCTGGGGTCAGTTCTCTGAGCTGTGAGATGCTTCCTTTCAGATGCATTCCTGTGCTATGGAAACGTGACACTCTGGGAGGGAATATTTGGCATACTCGCCGCACGGCTTGTTTGTGTTTGGTTACTTAACACTGAGGATAAAAAAGCAGCGATTACGCATTAGTTCAGGTCGACCGGGGATTATTCGTTCCGGTTAGCCTCAGGTTACCTAACGAAGAATGATGGCATTGATTCGTGCTCTGTATGACTCGCTGTAATACACTCTGTAATACACGGCTCGCTCTCAGATAAGTGTATCTGCTTGATAACGGAGTGTATCGTGTGTTGGTTTCTCTGTGTACATACAGAATGTCTTTAATAACAAAATATGGATAATTTCACAAAAGGACAGAGTTTTCTGGGTGAACAAGGGTACAGCTTTTGCCTGACCAAGTTAGTTCCTGTTCTCGCTTACGTTATAGCAGCTATAAACAGTCGTTCCCTCACCAGTGTCTCTTTTTTATCTCTCTTGAAGTTAATAAGACCAAAAAAAAAAACGTAGCTTGTTACCGAGAAACCGCAAAGAAGCGTAAACTCCTCTGTCCTGAAGATGCCGGAAAACTGTTACACTGGAGACTCCTTCCATAAACGTTAAATAAACATCTTGCAAAAAAAAAAACTTCACCAACAAGTATTTTACACGTGATCTGCAGCTGCTGTTATAGAAAATTCATCAACACCTTCTGACCAATCAGAATCCAGAATTCAGAACTGCTGTGGTGTAATAGTGTAATAATATAATTATAACAATAATAATATAATAATAACTTCCTCCTGGTTCAACCATCTGAAAATTAACTATCGTGTGTGTGTGTGTGTGTGTGTGTGTGAGAGAGAGACAGTCATTGACTCGTGTGAGCGAGCTCTCCCAGAGCTTCCTCATTTCTCCTGATCTGAGAACAGCTAAAGGGGTTGGGATGCACAATTATTCTTATATTAATCCAGCATTGACCAGAGTCTTGGTGAGATTAGCTAAAAGGAATGTGGTGTAGTGTCTTTGCCCTCAGGGTGATTTTTCAGGAACTGTATTTTTTTTTTTTTTTAAGTGTTTGAGTTTTATGTTTTCCCCTGAGGCATGGCCAGTTGAACTGAACACAGACCTCTCTCTCTCTCTTTCTCTCTCTCTCTCTCTGTGTGTGTGTGTGTGTGTGTTTGTCTCTGGTCTCGAATTCCCTGCGTGTGTGTGCATGCTCCTTCAGTTATGAAAAACCCTTCAAAAGAAACAAGACAGCAGCATCCAACACAACACAGACCTCAATATAGCAACCACATCCAAAGCTCACACACACACACACACACACACACACATACACATACACACAAACCTCAGTGTGTGGTTGATTTGATAAAAACAGGTTGGTACACACCACACACACCAGTTAAATTGCTCCCTCTTCACCACACACACACACACACACACACGTTTTCTCAGCTCTAACACAGTTCTCTTCTAAAAGTACCAAAATGTGTTTTTTAGAATTTTCTGATTAGTCAGATTTTTACATTTATGAATTAAAAACAAGTTTAAAAAAAGTTTTTAAAAAAATCACAGCACAATGTCTGATTTGCTATTTATTACATGAAAACAACTTAATAACTTGAAACATTTATCTGCAGAACATATACTAGGTAGCTAGTTTTAATACGCTAATAACAAAAAAAAAACACTTGCTAACCCGAAACCTTTATATACAGAACCTGTAGATAATTTATACCTGCTAGCTAGTTTACTAATTTACTGTAGCTAATGTTAGCAAGGGGAAAAATTGTAAAATGCTTATTCTTGGATGAATATACTGTAACATGCTAACCTGAAACATGTATCTACCGAACGTGTGCATAACCTATAGTAGCTAGCTAGTTAGCAAAGTAAATTAAGCTTAGCAATGTAAAAAAAACTTGAATGTTAGTTTAGCTACAGTTTAACGTAGTTTTTAATGTTCAGCTGTTGTTAAATATATCACTAGAAAAAGGCAACGCAAATCGAGACTCGGACACGATATTTTTTGTAACAAATGTGAGCCAGTTTCTTAGGCTAGCTGTATGCTAAGATAATTGACAGTAAAATACACTACAGTTGTACAGTAGCACTGAACTACGTCAACAAACACTGTAGCTGATGACTAGACGTAACACTCGGATATGTCAACAATTTTAATAATAGAAAAGAATGTAGAAAGTCTTAGCTAGTAGCATAGCATACCTAGGGTTGAGATGGGAATGAGGTTGTGTTGGGTTGTCATGGTGACATTTCTAATTAGCAAATTATGCATATTTATATATTTGTGCACTTTTTAATGTGAATGAAGGTGTATACAAATTCCTTAGCCATTTCACTAGTGTCTTGGGCAAACAAAAATTGTTTGTGTGTGTGTGTGTGTGCGTGTGTGCTCATGTGTTTGAGAAGAGCGGAAACACTCGGGTCTTTGGGCTGAGAGAGAAACTATAATGCCCTTCCATTCAGCATTTCAATCTGAAGAGCAGCACTTGCACTAATCCCACACTAAAGCTCTGTGGTCGCGTGTGTGTGTGTGTGTGTGTGTATATGTGTTATGGACTCGGGCTAGTAGAAAGTATGTAAGTGTGTGAAGGAATGAATAGACAGCGTTTTTAAAAGTACGTTCCCTGAGTCAGGTTTGCATCAGGACTGTAACAGATGATATCATGCTAATATTAATGCTATTGAGATATTAAAAGCCAAGAGAATCAAATAACATGCAAATTGTTTAATATATTTACAAGCTGCCGATGTTAGAAAGCTGAAATATGTAGCCTAGCTAATAAAGGAATGCTAATTCCCATCCAAATTACCTTTTGCTAATGTTACGCAAATCTTAACACGAAGCGGAGCTCACATCTATGCAGCTAAAAAAAAGAAGTGACTTAATGAAAACTCATATAATTTTCATTAAAGTTCCCAAGGGATGGTTCATAATGTTATGCTAATGCTACGATGGTGCTGTGATCGCATGTACATTGCTAATAAAAGGGAATACCTGCATTTTTAACCAAAGATTAATGTTATGCTAATTCTAAATGATATTAAAGACACATGATACTTCTTAAAGACTCTTATAGCTGTTGCGTTATGCTAACGTTAACATGGTATGTAGCTAATAAACCCGACATTCGCTAGCAGTTATTGTTATGCTAAGCTAATGTGGATGAGAATATCAGGGCAGGATTAGCATTGTGTGTTTTTTGTGTCAGGTATTCTGATTTTCTGCTTCTCTGAAAACTGACGTAACATTGTGTGAGAAACTAAAACGACTTTTATTTTAATTTTTTAGAACATTGTAGAACCATTGTTTTTGTAATGTTACACCTGACCTTACACTGGACCTGTCAAAAATTCATTACTGAACGTTCTGCGAAGCCTACAGTGATGTTGATTCGACTCCTTATCTAATATTTATCTAATAAACATCACTTGAGTTGATAAAGTAATGAAACAGTCCTTGAAATGGCAGTGACATGGGAAAGTCAACAAGGACCTGTTAACATGTTTTGGAACATGGTCTTGGTCTACTGAAGTAGACGCGTGTTGTCTCACGAGCTCGTAAAGTCATATGTGTTATGTTTTTTCAGCAATGACACGGATGTTCTGTGTTACAGTCCTTCAGTCGTTAGCCTCCAAACCGCCGTAATGACATAGCAGGCTCTGCTTCCCTCACGCTTTTTCTTTCCACTAGTGAAAATATTTAGCCGAGAGTGTAATTAAGAGGTTGCGTGAGACCGTGTTTCCTGCAGGAATAAAGAACGTGTCATTAACATGCGCACACCAAAGAGAGAGAGAACGTGCGGGGGAACGTATATCAAAACAGTCTTTACAGCAGTCTGCTCAGCGTGTCGCAGCAAGACTCAGATTGGCCGCTGCTTATGAGTGAAATCCGCAAAGCTCGTGTCTCGTAACCTTTTTTAGTGATCATAAATCTCTGGTGCTTTTGAAAAAGCGGACACTCTCTTTCACTCTCACTGAGAATGTAATACACTCCACTTTCTCAGTCTGAAAATACAAAAGCGCAGACTCATAACGGCGTCGATTATAGCGTGCCCCGGGCGACGGGTGCGTTTATTTTGCCTCATTCTATTTGTTTAGGCGGAGAAGCTCTACTTTTTCATTCATGTCTTTACTCAGTGTATGTGTAAACACTTTGGTTTGATGGTATTTAGGGATGTGTTTGTGTGTGTGTGTGCGTGTGCATAAGGGTGTGTTTATATGCATGTTTGTGGAACTTTGAGAGGACCAAGTGCCCCTATAATAAAGATTTTGACCTCAAGAGGACCTTTGGCTGTCTCTCAAAAAGAAAACTGCTTTTGCAAATTGCAGAAACCAAAAATTTATTTGAAAACCCAAATGAGAAAATAAATTTCCTTCTGGTGACTGAGGTTAAGGTCACTGAGGTAAAACTTAAAGTTCCTGAGGTAAAGGGTAAAGTCACTGAGGTAAAGTTTGAAATTAGTGACATAAAGGGTAAAGTTACTGAGGTAAAGGTTGAAATTAGTGAGGTAAAGGGTAAAGTCACTGAGGTAAAGTTTGAAATTAGTGACATAAAGGGTAAAGTTACTGAGGTAAAGGTTGAAATTAGTGAGGTAAAGGGTAAAGTTACTGAAGTAAAGGTTGAAATTAGTGAGGTAAAGGGTAAAGTTACTGAGGTAAAGGTTGAAATTAGTGAGGTAAAGGGTAAAGTTGCTGAGGTAAAGGGTAAAGTTACTGAAGTAAAGGTTGAAATTAGTGAGGTAAAGGGTAAAGTTGCTGAGGTAAAGGTTGAAATTAGCGAGGTAAAGGGTAAAGTTGCCGAGGTAAAGGGTGGTGGTGGTGGTGTTGGTGCTGGTGTTGGTGATAGTGTTTTTGGTGATGGTCACAGTGATGTTGGTGATGATGATAACAGTGATGGTGTTGATGATGATGGTCTCTCTCTCTCTCTCTTTCTAGTACCTGTGATGGACACCCGAGACTCCTCCACTCGTCCAGTTCCTCTGAATTCCATCACAGTCTCCAAGAAGCGTAACTGGCTGAATCAGAGCTCCACGCGGCCCTCGCCACTCTCTGACGAGGACGACCACGCACACCCTCCACAAGTACGCGCTCACAATCAACCACAAACTTGCACTCGACCACACACTCACGCACCTCGTGTTCCCGCCTCCGACCCTGCCGAGGAGAACGACGCAGACGACGAGGGTGAGATCTGGTACAACCCGATTCCTGAGGACGAGGAGGTCGAGCTTCATCACGGCGAGCATGGAGCGAGAGTGCCGAGACGGACGAGCGGTGAGGAAGGGGGCAGAGCTTCTACTACTTCCAGGGATTCTGGGAACTTGAATGCCAGTCATTCCAGCGAGCAGAAACATGTGTACAGACAGATGTGCAGATCACAGGAGGAGAAACCCACAATACGGCCTACAGCTACAGGTACAGGTGTCTCTTCTTCCTCTTCTCTTTCTTCTTCTGTCCATCCATTTTGTTTTCCTTCTCCTCTTTTTCACTACTTGCTGACTTTTTTTCTCTCAACTTCGGGAACTAAAATTGACTTGTTGAAAGTCACTCAAAATAATCACACTACACCCTTTCAGTCTAAGGCATGTGTGTATGCGGGTGAAAATGCCTGCCTTGTGTGTGTGTGTGTGTGTGTGTGTGTGTGTGTTTTACTCTGTGTGTTTAACCAATGAGCTCAGCTATTTCACATCTTTGCGTGGCCTTCTATATTAAACATTGTGTCTTAGCATAGCGCTACTTACTACAACTCTGTTTAGACACTCGCTCACTCTTATAGGAAAGAATTGGAACCATCTGGTGTATCTATTTATATTATGCTAGCAAAAGTGGAACAGTATGCTAATGAGCGTGTTAGCAACTCTATTACTGTATCTATTTTTATCAAGGTAGTGAATGTATGAATGATATATTAATACTCATGGTTCGCATAGTGCTACTTCCTATTAGTTCTAACTAATGGCTATTACGCTGCTTAGCCATGTAACTAGCATAGGATAAGACAGTTCTGTTTCTAAGATGCTAGTTCAGACTGTATGTTTTTCCTCAAACAGGGATGTTAGCATACTAATAATTATGAGCAATCTATAGGTTGTTTCTATTCTTTGAGTGAACGTCTAAATGATTATTATCATTAAGTGTATTATCATAGCATTACTTCCTGTTGTCTCTTGACATTTCTTGTCATATTCTTAATGATACATAAAAACGTGTGTTTTTTTAGCAGCGACTAATTTTAGCAGTATTGATACTGCCTAGTCATGGGAAATGTAACTAGCATAGGACAAGCTAGCTCTATTACTAAGACATTAGCAGAGACCTAATATTCAGGCTGTATATGTTTCGAAGATAATAGCCTAGCACAGAAGCTAATGAGATGCTAGGATTAACCTTTCTGTTTTGTCTGTATAGCCTGCAGCCTCTGATGTGGTGGCGGGAGCTGAGCGTCTTTGCTAACAGCTCAGTTAAAGCTGTAATTACGGCTGAGCAGGACTACAGATGTGTGTAACTCAACCTTGACAATGACACGTTGAGCTTAAAACATGTCCGAATTATGACGTTTCGGATTATTGCTAGTTCTGCTGTCTTGATTTTTAGCCTAATGTTATCTAGCTTGGTTGTTAAAATTGTCTGTGTGATTTAATTACGCAGTAAAATAGTTAGCCTAATGTTAGAAAGCTTGCCTCATAGCATAGCTAGCTACTTAATGTCGGATAGCATCATTAAAATTGACTAAGATTATTAGTTAACTGGCTAGTTTTGCTAGCTGGCTAGCTTTGCTAAATTATTGTATGGTGTAATTAAATCCAGTATTTTACGCTAAATTGAAGAAGTGTATAATAATAGCGTAGAAAAGCAAGTTGTGGTGTCATATGATCGTGTTTGCGATTGGTTGATCAAACGTAGCTAACTAAAGCTCCACTCTTGATGGCCCATGAGCACCTGGTGACTCTCGCGGCCTCCACAACACACACACACACACACACACAATGAGGTCCCAGTAAGTGGCCATCCCTGTTTAATTAACAGCAGACAGATAAAAACCTCTCTCTCTCTCTCTCTCTCTCTCTGTCTCTGTCGCTCTGTCTATCTCTCGTTACTTGAGATTACCTATAATCCCTTGGAGAGTAATCTGAGCTGACATACCGTGACATGGCAAGGTGACATGAGAAGACGCAGGACAATGACTGAGATGCTCCCCTGACCCCTGTCCTATAGAACCACCATTACTGTGTGCGTGTGTAATGTGTGTGTGCGGTTGTGTGTGTATATGTGTGTGTATCTATCTGTGTGTAGCGCTGTAACGGGACACTGTTCTTACGCTTCTCCTGCTGAATGATTTAAGGGAAGAGGAGATCCTATACACACACATTACACACTCCAGCCTGGCATTTACTGGTAGCTCTGACTTCCATGAAATCAAACTCCATTTTTACACTGAATACATCAGCAGGTGCGCAGAGAAGATCAGGAACTGCTAAATAACCATCATAAATCTTTAATATCAGAGCCAGAGGTGTTTTAGTCCCTGTGTGTGTGTGTGTGTGTGTGTGTGTGAAACTTGACACTGCTCCACAGTTCCTCCAGTGGAAACGGTCCCAAAGTCCCATATAGGGCACATATTTGTTTCAACCTTTCTATGAATTTTGGAAATGTTTCCACCAGGACACATTTTGCTTTCTGGAACCTTTTCAGTTCCTGCTACAGAGTTGGGACTCTTCTAATTGGTCCAATCAGTTACTAAAGTACCAACTCTGGAGCAGGAACTAAAAAGGTTTGTGGAGACTATCCCAAAATCCCAGATAGGCTCTGCACATGCTTTTCCACAAACCTTTTTAAGAACTTTGGATACGTTTCCATCAGGACATATTTTACTTTCTGGAACTTTTTTAGTTCCTGCTGAAGAGTAGGTATGTTAATAATTAATTTCACCAATTAGAAAAGTACCAAATCAGACAAGTATCAAGTCTATAGCTGGAATTTAAAAAATCCCAGGAAGTAAAATGGGTTCTGGAAACTATCTTGAAATCCACAGCAGGAACCTTTTTAAGAAATTTGGACTCCACCAGGACACCTTTACCCACCTGGAACCTTTTTATTTCCTGCTGCAAACTATCCCAAAGTCCTAGATAGGCCATATCCATTGCAGGAACTTTTTTAAGAACTTGGGACACACAACAGGACCCTTTTTACTTCCTGGAACCCTTTTTAGTTCCTGCTACAGAGTTGGTACTTTTCTGATCGGCCAAATCAATTAGAAAAGTGTATTAATTATATTTATGATAACAAAGAGTGATGTGTTTGCTACACTTTTTACACAAGTGGCAAGTTAAAAACACATGCTACACACTACCTGTGTGTTTAGTTCATGTGTGTGTGTGTGTGTGTGTGTGTGTAAAACATGCCACTGTAGGGCCTTTCGCACCGCTTTAGTTCCAGAACTAAATTTACAGTACTAAAGTACTGGGCGATTTTGTGCGAACTATTTCCCAGTACCGTTTAAAGGGTTGCATTCGCACCGACAGTGGGCACTAGGAAGTGACGTAAGCCGGTCGACAGCGACGTCATTTGTGTGCGGCGTTCAACAACGGAAACAAAGAAGAACAACGTAAACAACCGGAGGATGGAGGACGCTATGATCGGAGCTGTGTTTTTGTTGTGTCTCGCGTCCATCTATCGCTGTTCTCCGTACTTGCGAAATAAGTTGACACTACAGTATGTTTACACGGCGTTTTAAATCATGGCGGGTGAGGGCGTTTTCGTACGCGTTTGGCCAATCAACATCTACTTACATCACGGATAGTACCAGTTGTGCTGGTTAGACCCTGCTCCGGAGTAGGAGCTAATTTGGTTCTCGAAAAAGGCAGTCCGGTACTAAAATCACACCCAGTTCCGGAGGTGCGAAAACGCCAAAAAGTGGGTAGTTCCGCAATCAGGTACTATGAAAAGGTTCCCGCGGTGCGAAAGGCCCTTGTGCTAGCTTATATCCTGC
>CM040469.1:24195736-24229129 GCA_022758105.1 Pangasianodon gigas
TCACGGATAGTACCAGTTGTGCTGGTTAGACCCTGCTCCGGAGTAGGAGCTAATTTGGTTCTCGAAAAAGGCAGTCCGGTACTAAAATCACACCCAGTTCCGGAGGTGCGAAAACGCCAAAAAGTGGGTAGTTCCGCAATCAGGTACTATGAAAAGGTTCCCGCGGTGCGAAAGGCCCTTGTGCTAGCTTATATCCTGCAGTAGAAAAAAAGGAAGTGTTGCTTATACCACTATACTATACCAATCACACTAATTACAGCCTGTCCAAGACCATTCATTCTCCTCACACACACACACACACACACACACACACTTCAAAACCCCAAACAATGTCCTACTAATTTAAGCACCTCAGCATGCACACAAATGGTGTGTTTCCACTGCAGGAACCTTTTCAGGAACCCAGGAACTTAAGGCATGTTTTCACCTTTTGGAACTTGAATGAGAGCTTCACAGTTCCTCAATGACTTCCTGTTCTTTGTTCCCACCGCATTTCAGGAACAGCAGAGGGAAGTTTATTCAACAACCAGGCAACGGCCAAGAGACTTTAGTTTAGAATTCTTTAACAACTTTTATACTACGGTGAATTCTGGACTGTGATTGGTCAGAAGGTGTTGATTAGTTTTCTAGAACAGCAGCTCTGACAGTAGTGCAGCTGCAAATCACAGGTTTATATTAATGCACTGATTCTAATACGTTATTGTTTCTATAGTAACAGCTCATTCACAGGGACTCATACTGCGGACGCTCAACATAAATGGGTTAAAAACGTGTGTAATCATTGATATGGTGAAATTTTCTTAAAGTAAGGAGACGTTTATTTAACATTTATGGAAGGAGTCTTCAGTGATGAGTTTTCTGACGTCTTCAGGACAGAGGAGTTTACACTTTGCAGTTTCTCGGTAACATGACAAGCTGCATTTTTTTCTATCATTAACTACAAGAGAGGAAAAAGAGAGAGGCTGGTGAGGGAACGATGGTCTGTAGCTGCTATAACGTAAGTGAGAACAGGAACTAACTTGTTTCATGAATGTTCCACAAAAAAAAAACTTGTGTAAAACTTGACGTATTGATCATTAATAAATTAAAAATTGTAATTGTTGCCAAATTGTTTTGGTATAAGAGGAATAAAACACTTTGAGAGTGGTAACAGTAACTCCACTTCATCACCCCATTGTTGATTATTTTCCTACAACAGCGTGACATGGAGTGTTATATTTCTTACTTATATCTCTGTCTCTTGTTTTGACCGATTTTCATCTACAAGCCCAATTATTTACTTTATTTTCTTACTAAAAGCACGTGTTTTCTGTTTTTCTTGAGCACAACCCATCATTATAATCAAGGGACAGAAAAAATAATAGTCCACACATAGTTCTGTGTCAGATTTTATTTATTTATTTATTGGGAAATTAAAAATATTCATATTTCACTAAACTGTGCAGCTGCTCTAATAGTTTCTCATTTACACCCCAGTTCTCTATGGACACAACTGTTCCCTAAGCCTGTGTGTGCGTGTGTGTGTGTGTGTGTGAGAGATGGAGCTAAAAATGGCCATGATTACGAAGGCATGATGGAATGGCCAGTTCGGCTGGACAGGCAGCATGCACGCACGCACGCACGCACACACACGCACGCACACACACACGTTCACAAACAGAGTGTCTGCCAGTATATCAGAACAGATGTCCTAAAATACAGCCAACCATGTCTCTCTCACTCTCGCTCTCGCTCACCCACTCCTTCTCGTATGTGCCCTCAATTTCCTCGCACAGAATCGCTTCTTTGTTTCACGCGGCGGATCAGACTCGCAGAGCAGAACGGAGTTATGTGCGAGCAAGATCAGACCCAAACAAACAGAGCCGCCGTTGTAGCACAAGCCTGGTAACATGCTGAGAGAAAGTGATAGAGGGAGAGACGGAGTGAAAGAGAGAGAGAGAAAGTGAGATGTAAACAGAGGAGAAGGAAGAGAAGGATTGAGAGAGGAAAAATGAAAGGAAATCTGATCACGCACGCCACGCGGATTTTAATAGAAAGCAGCTTATCCCAAAGGCATTCATCAGCTGTTACATAACAGACACACACACACACACACACACACACACACACACACACACGCCAGTCAGTGCGGCCTCCTCCACGCCTGCAGCTCCAGTTGGAGAATGATCTTACATATTAACCTCATAGACAGCTTCAGTCTGATCTCATTAACTTTTCTAGATGCCTCATAAGAGCTACAGTCTGATCTTACCAACCTTAGAAATATTCAGTCTGATCTCATTAACTTTAGTAACTTTGCAGAGATTTTTTTCTGATCTTGGTAAAGTTTCTCTCTTACAGAATTTCAGTCTGATCCCAGTAACGTAAATAAAAAAAAACCTTCACTCTGATCTCACTAACCTTTTGACCTCAGCGAGAGCTTCAATTTGATCTTAGACACTTGTCTACTTCAGAAAGATCTTCAGTCTGATCTCACAAATTTTATACTCAGAGAACTTTGGTCTGATCCCATACTTTTGCCACCTAAAGAAAGCTTCGTTCTGATATTTTTCCTCACAAACAGCTACAGAAAGCTGCGGTCTGATCTTGCTAACTTTTCTAGATATCTAACAGAAACCTTCAGTCTGATCACAGTACAATTTCTAGATTACTCACAAATACCTCCAGGCTGATCTTACAGTTTTAATTACATTAAAGAACTTCAGTCTGATCTCACAAGCTCTTTGACCTCAGAAAGAACTTCAGTCTGATCTCAGAAACTTCAGTGTGATCTTACCATTAAAGATGCCTCACAGAAAGTGACAGTCTGATCTTGCTAATATTTCTAACATCTAACATAAACTGTCAGTCTGATCTCCCATTTTTTTCTAGATGTCTCACTGAAGCTTAAGTCTGATCTCACTAACTTCAGTACCTTGGCATTATCTCAGTTACAGCCTGTGAACCATTTGGATGTTGTTGTTTGATTCCTCCATTTTGTTGTCTGTCTTTTTCAGAATCCCCCGAGCAAAGCGTATCAGGCTTCTCTCCCCCCTCCAGTCCGAACCCGGCTAAGAAGAGCTGCTCAATCAACTGGTCGTTCCCGGAGCGCATCAAATCCCCACGCACCGTTCGCAAACTGTCGATAAAGATGAAGAAGCTTCCCGAGCTCAGCAGGAAGCTCAGTGTTAAAGGGAACCCAACTAACGGACAGACAGAAACCAGGAACCACATGCCGAGAGCCAATGGGCCGGCTGATCTGGGCTCAGGGGGCGTGTCCACGGCGTCCACGAGTGGCAACGTGATCTGGCGGTATCACTTGGACAGCAGTGTGTGCACACAGCAACAGAAAAAGAGCAGTGAATTAGGAGCTCCTAAATCGGCCATTAAGGGCGGATACTTGAGTGACGGGGACTCACCAGAACTAGTCGCCAAATCGGCTAAGCATGGCCCGTGTTCTAAATCTCACCAGAAGATGCAGGAAAAGGATTCATTTTCGAATTCTGGCATCTCCAAACTGGCTGATGTGGCTTCTTTCCGTCCTTACAGCTTGCCAGAACAGGCAAAGTGCGCATCGTCACCACCAGTCTCAGGCCTGCTGAGTGTGCACTTGTGCGGCGCTGAGGGTCTAAAGACACCACGAAGTGATGAATCGCGCCACATCTACTGCGCTATTCAAGTTGACGAGGCAAAGCGAGCACGCACTGCGCTGCTCCCCTGCCGCGCCGACTTCCTCGCCATGGACCACACCTTCCAGCTGGAGCTGGAGGAGGCTCAGCGGCTCCGCCTCATCCTCTTTGGTTGTGAGGCGACAACGGCGCCGAGGAGGCAGCGAGTGTGCTGCCACGGAGCAGTGGCTCTGGCGCCGCTCTTCAGGACACCGAATGCCGCTCGTGCGTACCGGCTCGCCGTGCGCCTCGAGCCACGTGGAGTCATCTACGTCAAACTGGGATTGACAGAAAGGCGCCAGAGCTTGACAGAAGGGAATGAGGTGGAGAAGGAACGAGAGAGGGAGGTTTTCGGGGTGGACGCGGCACGAGTGGTGGAGCGCGAGGCCACCGGGCTCATGGTGCCGCTCATCATCGAGAAGTGCATTGGCGAGATTGAGAGGAGAGGATGCCAGGTGAGTGTGCCGTGTGAGAAATTGCCTCTAAGTTACTATAGTGAGGTGATATGTATGTTATACGAAGCCAGATTTATAAGAAAGAGTCTGACCAAACACAAATAAAGCTTGTCTGGTGAAAAAGTCAGTTCTCTTGAATGGTAAAGGATGTGAGAACCCTGAACAAAAAAAAAGGATTTGCTTCAAAAGTTACAAAAGTGAGATGTTTTGATTGCAGCAACATTACCAGTAGCATGAACATTCACAGCATCCACAAGAATGTTGTAAAGCTGTTCATCAGGAACTGTTGTTGCAAATACACACTTGGGTTGTAATCTGTTACATCTCCTGGAAAATAATTTCATCCTATAGTGCGCTAACAAGTTATGTCTATGCTATTTCATGTCTCAGCCTGATGTTCTTCCTCCCGAGCTTGAGTAGATTAGAAGTCTAGCCTTCGATTAACTCTTATTTGATTAGAGAGAATAGAAGCTGTGACAGATTGTTAAGTAGCAGTGTGTTTGTAGAGTTTAGAGTGCAGTAAAAGTGTCATTGGCACTGGTAGGCAGTAAAACCCCCCTCACACACACACACACACACACACACACACACACAGGGTCTCTGTAGGGGTTGTGTACCCAGGCTCCTCGCCAGGCCTTTAGCCATTCATCTCTTGTACTCTGTCTCTCTAACTTAAACACATGCAGCTCACACACACACACACACACACACACTCTTTTGTCCACAGTGGTGCAATAGCTAAAGCACAGGAAGTTTCTTTCCCTAAACCCCCTCCTTTCCGTGCCAGGTTTAAGCTGATCCTGAATCAGTGGGTGTTTTTCCAGCCTAAATGGAAGTCAGAAAAAAAAAAACCCTGGGGTTCTGGTTCATGTTCCACCTCCTTCAGAGACGACTGTGAAGGTGACGTGGGCCACAGAAAAAGCGTCACAGCAACACAGTGGAACTTTGTTTCCTCAGCATACTAGGAGAAAATTTTTAACATAGATATTTACCTCCATTTTCCACAAATCTGACTTCCAAACTGTCCAGCTGTTGGATTGCTCGCGAGTGATAGTTACTAGCCGATCGTATAACAGTGGGCAAATAAACCCAGAGTGCAAGAGGTGGATAAAACGGTGGGAAAACATGGTGGAAAAAATGGACTGCTGATCTACTTATGCTGCGCAGTGCGGTTGGAAGTCACTCCTTTTTCACAAGAGCACTGTAAAGTGGGTGACGCAAACGACGCAGTAATGTTGTGTGAAATTGAATCAGAACTCGTTGACTACCAATAGGAGTGAGGGACCATGGTGTTGCGTAGAAATTTACAATTGAGGTGTTTTATAGGAAGTTCCCTCCACTGAGGTGCTGTACTTTGGTTGTGCAACAACAGGTACTTAGCACATGTGCTAATAAGTTAAGCTGGATTTCCTAGCGTAGCAACCAGGCGCCGAAAGCGTGCAGCGTGTGATTACGCAAGAAGAAGCGGTTGTCTTGCTAACACGGCCGATTGTTTCTCAGAAGGTGGAGTTTTTCTGAATTCACCGCTCAGAGCGTCTCTCGTTTATTTAACAATGAGACACATTTACAGATCCACAGTCACCCGCTTTCCTCACGCTGAGCACCACGATCGCTCGTGATTGGTCGAAACCCATCCTGGGCAGACAGCAGAGAGGAAGTTGGTCACGGAAGGGGAAACTATTTTAATTTATTTGTATTTCTGTCATGAACAATTTGAAATTAAAAGTTCAATTTCTGAACATTTTATACAATTTGTAGTAGCTAAATATTTCATAAATAAATATCATAATATCTCCTACATTCTGTCTGTTTTTTTCCCCTCATATATGAACACTTTTTGAGGAATTTATTTCATCTTTCTGCTGTTTTTCTATTTAATTTATTTACTTAATCACTAAGTATTTTTGCTAATCTGTGCTCACTTTTCTTATTTCTGGGATTAGTACATGTGACTAAGCTGTAAATGTTATTTTGGGTAACACTACCTGAATACTTTGCTAGTTTTCTATGAGGTTTTCTTCCCTCCATCAAAATCACGTCAGTCATGTTCCTGCCTCCACACACACACACACACACACACACACACTTCAGCTAGTACTGAGAGAAAATGCAAAAGAAAAATTTGTGTCTCTCAGAAATACATCATCATACTGAGGAAAAACGTTTTACGGTTTCCGTTTAATCACGTTACGCTTATCTGGCAGTGTAGTTTGTAGTGAAGCTAGCTTCCCTATCTCTGAGGTAGAGATATTTTTCCAGACATCATGTTAGCTTAGTTGGTTACGTTTATAAATTATAGCTAATGTTGCGTGTGTGTGTGTGTGTGTTCAGGTAGTGGGATTGTATCGCCTGTGTGGCTCGGCTGCCGTCAAGAAGGAGCTGAGGGAGGCGTTTGAGAGGGACAGCCACGCTGTAGAGCTGTCGGAGAGCAACTACCCCGACATCAACGTCATCACAGGTAACACACACACATACACACATACGCACACATACACACATGCACACACACACACACACAATCAGTACAACATAAGTGCAACATGAGTGCTGCATGTGTATGAAAGGAATTTAGCATTTGTTATAAGGTACGTATAGACATCACATAATGTTGTGCATGTGTGTGTGTGTGTGTGTGTGTGGTGACTTCTGTCTGGTTATTCTGTCATCCCCCATCCGACCCCTGACTGTGTTTTTCCCCAACAGCCGACGCATTCCAGTGAACATTTCATTAGTGTGTGTGTGTGTGTGTGTGTGTCTGTTAGTAGCCTGAAAGGGCAGTGCAAGTTGTCCTACATATGGGTTATTATATGACACACACACGTGCACACACACACACACACAGTTGCGCTTCATGGCTAATTTTGAAAAGAGACAGATTAACCAAAGGTCAAAGGTCAAGCCTGAGCTCACAAGCTGAGCACCCGACACTGTTTCTATTTCTTTGTATCACACTTTCTCTTTCTCTCTCTCTCTCACACACACACACACAGTGAATAAAAGAAAATAAAACATGTCTGGCACGCTTGTCTAGAGCTATCTCATCGGTTATTGGTTACCAGTTGTTTGTGTACGTGCGTGCACACACACACGCACTCACACACACACACACACGGTATTTCCCAGGTTGAAAGTCCGCGCTTGAAATCTGCCGCCAAATCACATGAAAGCTGTCCTTCAGCCTGAACTGCGTGTGTGAAAACCATCATCTCGTGATGGCCTCCTCATCAACGTCGCTCAGTTTGATTCGCAATTTTCCGTAACGATTTCCGTCTCCGTTTCTGCTGCGTGTCTGGGATACAGAACGGGAACTCGGATGAAGAACATCAGGAACCGTGCAGCTCCACAGCTCTTTAGGTGGAAAAGTACCTGATGTAGGTGGAACAAGTGGCAAAAAAAACAAAATGGGGCGAAAAAGTGGGGATCTGCCATGTCAGCACTCAGAGAAGGGGTCATACACACACACACACACACACACACACTCTCACATACACACACACACACACACACACACACACACACACTCTCTCTCTCTTTCGGAATGACAAACTGTGGCTCTGAATGCTGACTTCCATATGTTGCCCTCCTCCCTGTGTGTGTGTGTGAGTGTGTGTGTGTGTGTGTGTGAGTGTGTGTGTGTGTCCTGCAAAGACACAAAAAGTCATTAACAAGTGGCCTCTTTGTGTGTGAACACACACAGATGGTATTTGACTCACGCCTGCTGGATTAGCAGAGTGCTAACAGAGACAAAGCCACAGAGAGAGAGAGGGGAGGAGAGGGGGGGTAGGCATGCCAAAAGTCAGGGGCAGAGTGTGTGTGTGTGTGTGTGTGTGTGTGTGTGTGTGTGAGAGAGAGAGAGAGAGAGAGCGAAGAGAGCGAGACATGTCAGTCAAACTGTGAAAACACTTCTCACACCTGCGAGAAGAACCACCACCTGCCTTCCCAACAGTCATGACCTTGTCCTTATAAGTTCAGTGTGTGTGTGTGTGTGTGATCACGGCTGGTTGAGAGGAAGGACACATCACACACGTGTCACAGGGAAAAGAAAGAGAAGAAACAATAGAGCGCTAATGCTAATAGAGTGCTAACGCTAATGCTAATGCTAAGCTATCTGCATCTCTCTGATGTTTAAGAAGCCTACAGTTTCCCTGCTGACATTTTGTCCTCGCATTAGAAAAGAAAAGACCAGGTGCTAAAAGGAAAAACGGTAATTGCCTCAGAAATTAGCTGTTTCTATGGCAACCCAGGCTAGCTAAACCATATCTGAACAGCAGAGCTGCTGATTTTTTTTTCGTGCTTGTTTGGAGCTGTTGATTATGAGTTTAACAACGCGGGAACTTTTTACGAATAAAATTTTTTAAATAATGATCGTAGATGTGAAGACTGCTTCAGAAAAGATCGAGAAGTTACTGGAAAGTTCTGCTAGAATCTAACGTTTTGCTCGCACTTTCCAACTTAGAGAAAAGCTAACATTGTGGAAATGTTTATGCTAACATTCCTACATCTAAAATGTTGCTGAATCATGGTAGAACATTTTTAAATACAGTACATTATGTAAAAAAAATGTTCTGTGAACAAGCAGGAACCTTGAGAACGAAGTTAAAGTTCCTAGAACTGTAATTTTCAGAAGATGTTTCAGTTACAACTGATAGCAAAAAAGACGATGTCATGTTTCGACGAAGGATGCTACGTTGCTAATAACTTCGTTAATGTTCTCTGCAATGTTCTGAGGACACATGATGTCGTAATAACGGTTTGCTCACACGTTTGCGTAAAAGCTAACATTATGAAAACATTTACGCTAATATTCCTAAATCTAAAATGTTGCTGAGTCATCGTAGAAAATTTTGTAAACTTTATGCAAAAACATTATGCGAACAAGCAGGAAACTTGAGAAAGAACGTAAAGTTCTTAGAACTGTAATAATTCAACTAAACAACTGATAACAACAATAATGTTTTTCGAAAAAGATGCTAATTTGTTACTAACTTATGCTATCTAGTAGTGGACTGTTAGCGTTGAATAGAAAAGTTTGTGCTAACATTCCTTGAATTGTGGAAATGTT
Organism: Pangasianodon gigas; assembly: GCA_022758105.1. Lineage (NCBI taxonomy): Eukaryota > Metazoa > Chordata > Actinopteri > Siluriformes > Pangasiidae > Pangasianodon > Pangasianodon gigas. Next base: position 24,204,901 of record CM040469.1, read on the forward strand.
TATGCAAAACTTTACACAAAAACGTTTTGCGAACAAGCAGAAAACCTGATAAAGAACTTACCTGAAAAGTTCAGAGAACTGTAATGTTCAGAAAAAAAAAAGATTTCATCTAAAATGCACAGCAACAAAGACAAAATCCTGTTTTTCTTGTTCTTTCAGGCTAATTATCGTAAAAAAAGCTAAACTTACAAAAGATGCTAACTTGCTAGTAACTCATACTATCTATTACTGAGCTGTTAGCATGTTAGAAATGTTTATGCTAATGTTACTACATCTAAAGAGTGTTTTTTTTTTGCTAGAATTCCTAGCAAAACTTACAGAAGTTGCTAATAACTCTAATAAGTCACTGAGAATATGTGAACTTTGCTAATTTTGTATTTTGATAAATAAATCTATCGTCTTTTCTTAACACAAACCAAAAAGAGCCGAAGTGCTAAGATGTATGCTAAGATAATAAATTAAAAAATAATAAGATACATCGCTGATAATTTATAGATGTTAGTAGTAGAGTTAGCGATAAGCGACTGAGATTTTGGTTAGCCTAGCTTTTTGGAACAATAGCTAACAACCTGTCAGAATGCTAAAAGTAATTAGCTAATCCAAAACCTTACATATTGTTAAGCTAATATGTTACATGTTATTTAGTTTGATGGATTTTTAGCTAATGGATTAAGTACCTTGTTTTGCTAAGTGCTGTGAGCACTATGAACTTTATCTAGTTGTGTGTGTGTGTGTGTGTGTGTGTGTGTGTGGCCAGAGCAGCAAGGCTAATCCTGGCTAATTTCTAATCTGATTTGATTAATGAATCACTATTTTGCGCAGCAAAAACAGCACACAAGAGTCCACAGATCTAATAAGATTTAAATGTGTGTGTGTGTGTGTGTATGGAATGCTATTTCTAGTCCAGCCATTCATTGAGTTGAAGTCAGACTGAGTTTATTAGCTCTACGTTTTGGAGTCGGCTAATCGTAACCAGCGCTAGCCAAGCATATTCGCTAGCCCGTAGCTCCCTCTCTGCTCGGTGGCCTGATCAAATAAAGTTCCGAGTCTCTTCCGACACTATTTATCCGTCTCGTTTTCACTCTTGCAGAACTGATTACCCCGCTCAGGAAGCTTCAAAACCCCCGGGTTAGCGTAAGCGTCCAGGTCTCGGATCGAGTCTCGCGATTAACAGTGTTGCTTTCCCGCCTGGCTCTGCTTTTATAAAGTCGCTCACTGTGAGACTGAACGCTCAGGTGTGAAAACTCGCTCTCTCCGTCCCGGGACGGATTCCAGCGTCTCTCAGAAGTCACCACAACAATGAGATTCCCTCCGGCTGCCAAGTCTGGGCTCTGGGAGAGGAAGGCGGGGGAGAGGAGTGGAGCGGACGCTGAATAATGGCTCTGCTTCAGGAGATTAGCCGCGCTGTAATTTGTCAGGTATCTCAGCGTGTCCTCGAGGCACACGCTCTCGTTCTGCTGCGTCTGCACGCACACGCTCGGCATTTCTCACTCCGACTCGTCTCGTGCAGCCACATCCGCATCCGACGAGCCGCGTATTAAACACCTCCGCTGGTTTCATGCCTCGTTTTCCTTCGTGTGATGCAGCGGTTACTAAATTACAGCTTAAATCCGGAAACTCTGACGACTGTTTGTGTGAAACTCTCCGTAAATCTAATTTTTGCACTATAATTAAGTGCAAAAGTTTGCACACCGTTAATAAAGGCGATTGGTATCAACAATGCTTTTAATTTATTAGTTTTCACACGTTGTTATTATTAAAACTAACAAAAATGGTCACATTTAAATAGTGAATAATATTAATACTGAAAAAATAACATGTGCATCCAGTTTCTTTTATATGTTCAGTTTTTAAACCTTTAAATACTTCAGAAATTCACTTCAAAAATTAATATACTTAACTTTCCTTTCCTTAGAAATATTTATTATAAATAGATTATAAAGAATTATTACATTCTACTGTATATAGATACACTAGTGTCACTCTTTTCCTTTACTTTTCCTTCTTTATTTTAAATTATAAACATTGATTATAAATTATAAATACTATTATGTAAATAGATTATTAGACATTACGCATTATTACATGGTGTATATATATACTCTCTTTACATTTTTATTTATTTATTTATTTTTTGGTCTGTTGCAGTCATTGACCAGTCTCTCTCTGTTGATATAAAATCGCTAATCTCGCTCTCTCTCTCTCGCTCTCTCTCCTTGTCCCTCGTTCTTTTTCTCCATCAGGTGTTCTTAAAGACTATCTGAGGGAGCTGCCTCATCCTCTCATCTCTAAGCCTCTGTACGAGGCGGTGCTAGACGCCATGTCCAAGCGGCCGCTGATTATCGGAAACGGCGGCTGTGAGAACGACCCGGCCGACTCGGAGCACGCCGCGGGTTTGCTCGAGACGCTGCCTGAGGTTGAGAAGGTACCAGAAACTTCCTGAAGATTTCATATTCAAAGTTTTGCTGTATAAACCATTAAACTGCATCAGGCTTCGTTCCAATACTGTTGTATCAGTGTACCGTCACTTCCTCGTCTCTATTCCATCACTTTATCTGCTCAAGTGGACTTTGTTAGATAAGAACTTGGAGGTCTGAGGGACCAAGTCAAAACTTGTAGACTTTAAGAGCAGAATCTAGTCAGAAACCATTTCAGTCTGGTGCAGCTTCCAAAAAAACAGCTGTATGTACACTCTTAGAAAATTTTAATGAGTTCAGTTGTCCCTTAAAGAGTCTATATAGAACCCTACAGCAGAGTTTCTCCATCCCAACAGGTTTCAAATATAACTTTTTAGGAGGCTAAGAACCTTAATTATCCAATGAACCATTAAAGAACCCTTAAAGAACCCTTTTTTTCTACGAATGTACCAAGTTCCCAGACAGTTTAGCTATTTTCCACAGGTTCTCAGGTTCTTCTTTTGCTATGAACAAAAGAATGGGGTTTGTACCACACTCCTACCCAGTTAATACACACCCACTTAGAAAAAAAAGGGTTCTTCAAGGGTTCTTTTGTGGTACAAACTTCAAATAGCTGGTTATTATTTTCTTTTTAATGCCTAGAACATATCAGGTATTTAAAAATTTGCTAAAATGTCTTGGTGCTTGGTAGAAAAAGAGTTCATTAATGGTTCATTCATTCTAAAAGAGTTCTACCTGGAATCATTTTGTTGTATTGATCTACACAGAACTTTTAAAGGTTCCTCAGAAAGACAACTGAAGATGCCTTAAAGGTTCTACAGCTAATTTATTCTACCAAGCTAGTTAGCGGTCTGTTTAGTATGATTGTTGATTAGCAAACCAACTACAGAACCTTTGAGGCTCACTCTCATGTCTTTCCTTCTTCTAGATGACTCTGAGGAAACTTCTGGACCACCTGAAGCGCGTCGCGTCGCATCACGAGGTGAACAAGATGACGTGTCAGAACCTGGCTGTGTGTTTCGGACCTGTACTGCTCAGTCAGAGACAGGACGCTTCGGGTCTCGCTAACCGAGTGTTCATGGACTCGGAGGAGCTAGCCAGCGCTCTGCACTTTAAAAAGCACATCGAGGTTCTGCATTATCTGCTGCAGCTGTGGCCTGGTGAGAACACACACACACACACACACACACACACACACACTCGAGGTATATACATGAACAGGAAGCCTGAAATGATGTACTGGTTTCGATGATGGTGGAAAGTTCACACACAAGACACGTCTGATTGGCTACAAGTGGAGTAAAATTGTGCACATTTAAATTTCTGGATTCTGATTGGTCAGAAGGTGTTGATTCATTTTCTATACCAGCAGCTGCTTGTTCTAATACCTTATCGTTTCTATAGTAACAACTTTACCATGTCAATGATGTTAAAGCTGTTACTATAAGGAGGTGTTTATTTGACGTTTATGGAAGGAGTCTCCAGTGTCAGCGCTTTGTAAAAGTTCAACTTTGCGGTTTCTCTGTAACACGATACTTTTTTTTGGTATAAACTTTATTGAAGAGAAGAAACAGAGGCTGGTCGAGGAAGTTCTGCAACATTAAACGTAACTGTAAACGGATAAACTATGATGTGTCATTTTTAATAAATAAAAAAATTATTAATGGAAATAGCTGTGGAGGAATAAAACATCTCAGGGCATGCTGATACAAGAAAACAGCGTAACGGTAACTCTTGTAACAGCACTGAGAGTTTTATTCCTTATATAACACAGAACACTGAAATATCGCAGATCGAGTTTCATCTCTGTGGCTCGAAGCCTCTTTGATACACCCTCGGTTCCTCGGGTTCCTAAACATAGTGCAAACAGATCTGCTTCCATATGGGAGATCAAACAGCCGTGCTAACCTTCTCCATCGGCATGTGGGCGAGAGAGAGAGAGAGAGAGAGAGAGAGAGAGGGGGAGAGAGAGAGGCACAGAGGGAATTGTAAAGTAAACCAAAGCCCTGGAGGTCTGAGACCACGCGAGGAATCCCGTCCCGAGGGCAGCGTTTATCCTGAAGAGCTGCGGCGAGAAACATCTGCGTGCCCTCGGGATCGCTGCTAATCTGTGATTGATACTTTGGAGAAAGGGAGAGATGACAAAGCCTGTCAGCGTAGCGATGCATTCCGGGTGTGAAGCTAAATCGGTTTAGGTTTTCCGACATCATGGTAGAAGAATTCCCAGAATGCGATCTTTTCGATTAAAGGGATACTTCATCAGTGTAACGCTAGCAAGTGACAAGTCTCCCGTTTCGCTTCTAGTTTGCGGCTTGCACATGTGCGTGAAAGTGATAACGGCCAAAACCGTACACTCTGCAGCCCGCTGTACGATTTATATTATTTATATTTATATTTATATTTTGTTTAAATTGTATTCGGCTTCATGCTAGCTTCTTTGTCAGATTAGATTAGCAGTTCAAGCTAACTACTAACTAGCTTTACTAGCTGCATACTCTCGCCAGAAGCACCAGCGATCTCTGTCACTTCCTTCCAAGCTTTATTAGAGCTAAAGTTGTGCGTGAACCAAAGAAATGTCGGACACGCGCGCAGTAGGAATCATTCGAGCCAGTCGTTTGGATTTGTCATACTTAATTCTCTTATCATGAAGAAAATCTCAATTCATATGTCGCTTGCTAGTGTGAACACAGGCTAACTATCGCGTCACTTCTTAGCACATGTTCTTTATAGATCTTTTTTATATTATTAGTCTTGAGAATTTCTCATCCTGCACTGCGAATATAACATTAGCATGATTGTGTAATGTAACAAAGCTAGCTATGTTTAGCTAGTAATGTATAGCTAGAGATCATCTGTGTTTAACATCAGGTTTAGCTGAGTGTGTTGATTTAGGTAGCAGAAGTACCGTTTTGCTAACTGCTAACTAGCGGCTAGCTGTCTGCCACTGAATAGGCTACAATAGCACTTCATTTCTGAAGTAAAATATGCATACACACTCATAAAAAACATGTCTGACAATTTTTCCTCAATGATTGTTACTTGTTAGCATGAATTCTGAAAAGCTCTCCTCTTAAATGCTAGTACGTGGGAGTTAGCCGTGTCACTAGCATGTCTCTGTTTAGCGTCTCTCCTCTCTTTATTTATTTTTATAAACAGTATAGGTTTTTGTAAACAATATAGGTAGCAAGAGTGCTGTTTTGCTAACGGCTAAGCTGTCTGTGAGCTATGTTATTAGCGATATCGCTAGGTTATAATATTTGCTATTCTTTCTGAGGTAAAATCTACACACATGGTCCAACTGCTAGTTAAAACTAGTAATGTTAACTGCCTGTGAATTAGCCAGCTACTGAATAAACTATGTTAGCGCAAAGTTGTGGTGATGTAATATCTACTCCAATATAAATAAATAACGTTTTGTACATTTTCTCAAGAAGTGTTAGAGCTCAAATAGGAACAGCTAAGCACAGTTAGCCGTGTCATTTTCGGCTACGTTCTCGCTTCTCACTTTAGCTCCGTTTAAGCTTTAGTTTTAATCTCTTTTCTGTTCTTCTCTCTATGAAAAATTGTCTTGCGTGTTGCTAAAGGCGCTATATAAAGTTACCGTCCCTTGGCTCTACTTCCAGCAGGGAAAAATGCAATAAGCTCGCTCTATAATTACACACATTCCTGACCTAACCTTTAGCCCTGTGCTTAGCCGCTTCACCCCGAGACACTCGCGCCTTACTGAAGTCCTCCTCCCAGAGGGCGCATTACCACAGAAACACACACTGGGGTTGTTGGGAGGTGGTGAAACAGCCTTAGCTATAGGTTAGGTGTATAATTTTGTAGGTTTGTAGGCTAAAGAGGAAGTGGACAGTCTGGGTTTGTGTAGCACAAAATGGACGACAGTGAAGGAAGAAAAAAAAAAACTGTGGGAGAGGCCAGAGTGTGGGTGTGAGGGTATTTTTAGCCTGTCGGGGCCACAGCCGTGTGTGTGTGTGCGTGTGTGTGTTTAGTTTATACTATAACCCTGGATTGACCTTCTAAACCAACAGAGTGTACAAAGTCTCCTTGTGTATGGACTAGAAAACCTACAAAGGATATTCAATGCTAATATGACTATCATTTTAGCCTTTAAAATCATCTAAAAATCTCTAAAATCCTTATTTTACTTTGCTAGCACATTTTTTGCCAAACAGATTCTGAGATTCGCTTCTCCAAATCACCAAATTCACTGCGTATTGCTGTGAGCTACTGCGCTAACTGTGAAGGACTAACGCTAATGCTAATATTGTGGTAATTTTTGCTAATAATTTGTTAATATTGCAACAGTCATAGTCTAGGATAAAACAAAATCTAACGTTAGCTAACTTTAGTTATCAAGATGGTGTTTTTTTTTTTTTTTTAAATATTGTCATAACTTACTGAAAATTTATTGTAAAGTAGCATGCTAAAGTGGTCAGACAGTACATTTACCTCAGGATAAAGCAAAAAATCTAAAGCTAACTTTAGCTAGAAAATCTCTAAAAATCTTTATTTTATGATGCTAGAAACTTTGTCACCTTTAACATCTAGAAGCTAATTCTGCTCATTTTTTCCCTGCTGTTTTTTTGTCCTGTTTTCCTGCGTCCTTTCCCATAAATTAACACATTCATGCTGTTTCGTTTGTTTCTGTTTTGTGTTCTCGTTTGTTAGCAGTGAATCGTAGCCGTTTTAACGTATTTCTGCTATTTGTTTTTGTGTGTTTTGTGTCATCGGCTTCCGGTGTAGGCAGCAGCTAAAGTGAGCGGAGAGGTTAGCTTGGCCTAGCGAGCTGAGCCAGGCAGGTAACATGAAGGGAAATGGTTTGGACTGGTGTGGTTTGAGCTTTTTCTTTAGCATAGGGAAAGTGGAAGAACATCCGTATCGTGTGGCTGATGTAGCTTTTAACGCTAGCTCAGTATCAGAAATGATGATTTTTTTACCTCAGACTTTTCAACTCACAGAGGCTTCAGAAAATAAAAATCTAATAACAATATTTATTAGAACATAAAATGAAAAAGGAGCTTGTTTTATGTCTTAGCTATCTTGTTTTTAAGAAAATTAGCATTAGCTGCTTTGGATAATAACTGAAATTTTTAGGTTTTCTGTGAGGAGCTTGCTTGTTTGAAAAAGTGTTTACGTTGTGTGTGTTTCTAATGCATGTGTTAATCCCCAAATTATTTTCAGTTCACTCCTGTACTAGCATGCTGTACTATTGCCTGTTAGCAAATCCTCTTTTGCTAATTTGTTTTTTGCACTAAATCTCCTTCCCTTCCTCTCTTCTGTGTCCTTGTTGTTTCAGTTGTGGATGTCCAGAGCAAACCCTCGTCTCCGGCCCTGGACCCGCCCGCCCCGGTGAGGAGAAGAAAAGAGCGCCCTCAGTTGTTAAACCTGAGCGACGCTGAACTAGCGGGAGTTCTGCGTCCCCGTCCTGGACGCCTGGACAGTCCAAGCAACCGCTACGCCGGAGACTGGAGCGACTGCAAGAAGACGTACCTCCATCAGATGTGTCCCGAGGAGGAAGAGGAAGCGGACTACGCCGACGTGCCGAGCGAAGAGGAGAAGGATCAGGGCAAGGACAAAGAACGAAGGGAAGAGGATGATGAAGTGCTAGAAAGTGGAAAAGACGTACAAATAGAAGTGGAGAAGGAGCAAAAGAGTGACGTTCAGGAAGACGTTAATGTTGGAGAAAAACTAAAAATTGAGGACACACCATTGCTAATGTCGTATGATCGGATGCTAGTGGAGCGAGAAGAGCACCGAGCCAAAGAGCACACATATCAGGCGTTCATGAAGATCCAGGAGATCAGCCCTGTCCTGAGCAACAGGGTGAACCTGCGAGATCTTCAGGAGAGCATCGACGCTCTCATCGGCAACCTGGAACGAGAGCTGAACAAGAACAAGCTCAACGTCGGGTACTAAAATGCTAAACACTTTACGTCAGGTTTTGGCTTTTGGTGTTTCATCTCCATGATGAAACGTCATGATTCTGGTCTCTCAACCATCGCACTTCTCACACACAATTCACACACACTTACGGACTTACTGACATTCCTTACGTTTAAAATATCTGACTTTCGAGGCCTCAGAGGTTTCTTCTCGGGTTCCTCGTCATCTGGTTTGGTTTGTTACATTTGTTATTGTCGCCGCTATCGTTGTTTTCTTCTTATCAGAAGAAGCCATCGAGCCCTGAGGGGTGAGCCAGGTGCCTTAATTGTGTAAAGGTGGTACTTAAGGCTGTGGAGAACTTTGTTTTTTAAATAATTATTATTTCTATCGAGGTACAGAAAAATAATGTAAACCAATGCACTTACGAAGCCAGCTTTTAGAGGCGGGGCCGAGGATTCAGGTCATCGATATACAGTTAGATGAGTAGATCTTTACGCTAAACCTTAAACATGCCAATATTCCTTACGCTAAACCAGAAACACCCCGAAAATACCGAAACCATCGTACACTCATAAATAAACTACATACAACCCAAAAGCTACCTACTTCCTGTAGACACCCCTAAATTCCTGAAATACTTACACCCGAAAGGATTTAACCTACCAGTCCATAGGATTTGTAAAATCCGTAAACAGTACAACCCCCAGAATCCAGAAATCAAAACACTTTTAAAGACTTAAGCCTTATGCCCTGAAATCCCAAAATCTCTGAACTAAATCCACCTCAAATCCCAAAACATCCTAAAAAAGTTCCCCACCACGGTACGGGGCTTAAATTAAACTTTGACCAGCCAATCACAAGCTTACCTTTTACTATAAATATAAAATAAAATATCGGTTTTAACTTCTCAATTTATTCGCTCAGCCACATTTACTCAGCTTGCTAGCTACGGAAATGCAAACCTCTGCTTGGCGAGCTTAGCTAACGTTAGCCATATGTCTCCAGAAGTAGCTATAGGACGTATATATTGGAGTTCTCTCAAGCTAATAAACATGTGATTAACCAGTATGCATGCTAATATACAAATTAGCTAATGTTAGACTAACGATTGTTGTGTAAATAAAACCAGGATTCGAGTTCTCTTGCAAGCTGGCTAATATTAGCGAAAGTATTGTGGTGATGTCATCAGCATGTTCGCCCTGAATATCATCTTATTTGCTATTCTGTAGTTTGCTTTAAATTTAATAATGGAATAATGTCAACCTTCCAGAATGGTAAATAAACGCTAATTTTGCTAATGTTATTTAAAAGTAGCATGTAGAACCTATTAGAGAATAATCCAACCGTAACTGAAGCCTGTTTTTTCTCCACTCTGCTAATTATTTTTGAATCCTACGCCTCGTTGGGAAAATAAACACAGCTGGTCGTGTGTTTGCTAACGACAGGTACGTGTGGAACACATTTTCTCCACAGTCCAGGGAAACAGTTTTGTCAGTATTTATCAGATACGAGTGTAAATATAATCGGAGTACGCTGTATTTTTTAACAGCTTACGTTTCCGTGTGTGTGTATTTAAATGTTTCTCAGCTGCCTTGTAGCATTTGGGCTTAAAAATAATAAATGTATAAATAAGGTGATTTTTTTTCTTATTTGCGTGTGCAGGACAAATCGAAGCGACTTAAGTGGTAAGTTACGAAGAAGAAGAAGAAAAAGTAGAAGTGTGAGGTTTTGTGCACGCACTAGTTTCTTGAACGCTGCATGGTCAAAAGCTTTACAGTCCTGAATACGCGTCTGCTTCATTCATCTGTATTTATGTGTGTAAATAGAGATTATTTTAATGACGCTCACATGGTTTGTTTGTTTGTTTGTTTGTTTGTTTTCTGTTTGGCAGCTGCTCACACAGTTGTGAATTCATCTTTGTGAACTTCATTTATTGACGCTAATATGAAAACGAACGGTGTGTAATCGTGCGTTAAACCTGTTTGAAAGAAGTTTGAGAAGTTTTCAAGGTCATAGCAGAAAGGTCAATGTTCATGTTATTAATGTTTCTGACGTTGCTTTCACGTCCGTTTGACGAGTCTGAATGAGAGCGAAGTGGATTTTAGGATCCTGGGTCAGTTGATTTGCTCAAACACATAAGACAACATGCTAGTGTGAACGCAGGCTAATTTAGCTCAGTTAAAACTGTTTTTTTTGTACTGCAATGTGAACCCGATCTCTTTTTCTCATTCCTGAAAAACTGTGAGCTGGAAACTAATGTTGTATTGTGGCATCATTTTGCCGGCAAAAGTCAAAATGCAAAGGCAAATTTCCTTTTCTCTGTTTGCGCACTCAAATTTAACACATTTTCTCGAATTTTCATCTTTCACCAGTAAAATAACACTGTACCGTTTTGTTGTTTATCGTGTGAGGCGGCTTAAAGCGCTGATCTGTGATCAGATTTTTATTTAGAGTTCTGTCCTCTATTATACAGAGGATGAATTTAGAACTGATCCTGGGTCAGGTATTAAGGATTCACTGATACACATGGGGGAAATAAGGTACTGGATTTAATGTACAGTGTGAGCTGCTCGTTTTATTGTGAAAACATTCCTTAATTTGTCTCAATTTCACCTTGGAAAAATTGTACGAATGCCTATTTTGTGTTTTGGTTTTTTTTTTATTTGTTTGTTGTTTGTTTCAATTCATTGGACAGCCCTAATATGATGAATCTGTCACTAAATCAGATATACTTTGTACTGATACTGAAAAAATATATGGTCATAATAAAGTATATATTTCATATCAGAGTCCAGACTTTTTTCACTTGCACCAGGTTCTTATTTTTATACATTTGTTTCGTGGTCGCAGTATAAGGCGACTTTTATGAAGACTTTTTTTGGATTCTTGCCATTGATTTCAATGAGAACGCGTTGATGGTGAAACATCTTACGTGGCCATACGTTAGCCAGTAGGACACAGTCTGAGACGGGGCTTTAGTCATTTACGCTGATTTGAAGGAAGATGATGTGGTAATGCTTTGCGCTAGTCAGTTTGCATCCAGATCTGTATAAATCAGCACTACAAATCTATAACCCTAGCTCACAACGAGCCTCAGCACACTCTTTGGCACACTCAGTGTCTGCCAAATTATACCTCAGAAGATTTATATTTCACCTAAACTTGATCTTCGCCTACGACTAACAATCTTTGTGCATTTTCTGTGAGATGCCTAAAAAGTCCTTGAAGCTTTAGTAGTTGGAAAACTGGCCAGTGGAATGGGAAATATGAATCACTCGCTGTCTAGGGTGGGGGCTGATAACAGGAAGACATGTGGGTGAAAATGAGGACAGTGGCACAAATTATCTTTCTGTAGAAAATATTTTCTACAATATTTCACTGGTATTGCTTCAGATCAGCCGAGGCCAAAACAACAAACACTAACTGTGCAAAAGGCAGCTGACTTACCTATACAAAAAACATGATAAACAAATGATATTTGGCTTCCCTTTTCTCCCTGACTAACTAAAAACAGACAAAATGCCCATACCCAACAAAAATGGCAGTCAAACCCTACAACTGGTGACGTGGATAACATGTACACAAAAATTTACTCCATAGGAAATATATATCTGTAGTCTAAACCAAAGAGCACAGGCAAATCTCAAAGTGCACAAACAAGCTTGGGGTCATAGACCAGAATCAATCAATCACAAATAACTAGTAGCACAAAATAGTGCCACAAAAGAACACAAAAGCTGATGAGTCCAACCTGTTGACTCCTTAAGTACCCGTGGACAGATGATGGAGAGTAACGAGCCACAGGGAAAGCTGTAAGTGTTGGTCTGGAAGACAGGATTGGACCAGGAATGGACTGCACCTGGAAAACCTGAAATGGATTAAACAGCACATACACAACACACACACACAGAGAATAAACACACAAACACACAAAGGAACACAGATAGAGCATTAACACCGTTCTCACCAGTAACAAGCTGAGCCATGGTTCACTTTGACCCCTAGTTTTTTTAAGACCAATGTTCATTACATTTCATAACTTTCTTTTCTCATTTCATAACTTTCTCTTCTCTCTTTTACTTTCTTATCTTACCTTACAATGTTTACCTTATTAATATTATTTTTATTTCTTATATTTTACTGTTATTACTAAGCACCAGTACACCAAGACAAATTCCTTGTACATGTAAACCCATGGTACTTGGCAATAAAGGTGATTCTGTACTGATTCTGATTAATTTGGTGAGTGGACCAAATCGAACAAACTATAGAAAGATTTTGATCTAACAAACAAAGTAGATGTGAAAGCGTCCTAAGCTGAAGTTGGGCCACTGAGCAGTTGCCTTGGGCCACCAACTGAAGTAGGACCAATAAACTGGAGTTGAGGTCAACTCTACCAAGCTGAAGTTGAAAATCATTGACTGCCAAACTGAAGTTGGGCCTTTATCTAGAGCCTATAAGCCTCCATCTGAAGTGAAACCTTCATCTAAAGCCAATAAACTGAGATTGAGGTCTTCTCCAGGGACACCAAGTTGAAGTTCTTTTCTTGGGTCACTAAGGTCAGTACCCTTGCCTTAGACCACCAAGGTCTTGTTGAGATCTTGTTCCTGAGCATGTGAACAAGATCTCAACAAGATCTTGGTGGTCTAATGAACTGAAGTTCCATTCTCATCTGGATTCTCCAAATAGAAGTTCTGCCATTATCTCAGACCACCTACTAAAGACAAACCCTTACTTCGTTACAATAAATTGGAACCAAATCTTTGTACCAAAACTTAAGGTCTTTAAGGACATTAAATTAGAATCTTTCCTTTTCCTCACTAGGTTCTTGTGCCTGTGACCCTAAGGAAGGGCCTGTAATTTAAGTGCCATTGCTTTGGACCACCAAACTGAAGTTGAGATCTTGTTCAGCTGAATTTGCACCCTTGTGTGAGGCTAATAAGATGCACCATTTTCTTGGGCCAATGAGGAAACCTTGTACTTTGTTCACCACCAAATGAAGATGAACTGCTATCTAGGACCAATAAACAGGACTTCAGGGCCACCAAGTTGAAGTCGTAGCTTTCCTTAGGGTCACTAAGATGAAGTGTAAGGTAAGCACCCTTGCCTTGGACCACTGAAACGGAGGTAGACATCTTGTTCAGGACCACTAAGTGGAAGTTATTATTATCTGGGGCCAAAAACACTGTGCCATTGTCCAGGGCCACCAGCTCAAGTTGGGCCTTTATCTAGACCAGCTTAAGTAAAGCTGTTCAAAGTCATGACTTTAATGTGGTACCTTTGTGTTTGCTGGAGGCTGCTAAGCTAAAGAGTCAGTAAGCTGGGGTTGTATTACCTAAGCCCTGTTTTCCAAAAAATGGACTGATAATGCCTTAAAAAGGAAGAAACCTAGGTCTCAGTGGCCCTTAACTTCATAGGTAAAGGGACTGTTTCTGTGAATGTCTGTTTGGGAATCCCCTGGGAAGTAACAAGGATGATTTGGGACATTCCCTCTCTTTTAATCTCATCATGTGTACCTGTGATTTTGAATTTAAAAAAAGTCTCGAGAAGATTCTTGATTAAAGGAGGGATGTGGCAAGATGATCATTATTCTCCTTACAAACTTCCTGCCTGCTTTACAGCCGAGTTCTTCACCACTGTAGGAAGAAAGGATCCTCTTATTTCCTCTCTAACTATGTGGTGTGAAGTGAAAGGTAAGCAAAATAAGTGGTGATGAAGGAATAATGTTCTGTATGAGCCGCTGCAGCCGTAACAACAGCCAAAGACCGAACGCTGAAGTGTGTTTTCTCAGACGGGCCTGATATCCGATACCAGACTGTCTGCCAGCGTGAACTTTTGCCCCTTTCTTCTTTCAGAATGCGTAAACAATCTCTGGCTCTCTCAATGTGTCTGCTCGTAGCCCACCTGAAACACGACGTCCCCCCACAGCTTCATCCACAAACACAAAGACGAAGTGAGTGTGGAGTCGAGAGAAAGTGAGGGAGTGAGGATGGAGTCGATAATTCACTCTGGAGAGAAAAAGGCCAAGTTTTAAATGCCCTAAATGTTGAATAGTACACATCAACACAGGACACTAATCAGTATTTTAGGACGTGGCCAATGAGTAAAGTGATCAAGACAAAAGAGACATCCAGCTGTAGGGTCTCTATACAATTTGGATCTTATCTAAGACATTATCTATTTTGTACTTTGCCAAAAATTGAAAACTGGAATGGAATATTTTCTATAAACAGAAAAAAAAATGCTACTGTGAAATGTAAATGTACCTTCAAGTGTACTGTATATATAAAATAAAATACCCTAAAACTTAAAAAGTAGAAAAACGTAGAGAGAAGAGGGATGTGTGTTGTATATACAGTATACATTATATGTAAGGAATAAAACAGTGACAAGCTGATTATTTTCCTATAGCAGCAGTTTTATTCTCCTATACCACAGGAATTTTACAATTTTAGATTTGTTAAAGAACGACAAGTCATGCTTTTTATCCGTTTATACTTATTTAACGTCTGTGAAACAGGTTAGTTCCTGTTTCCGCTTACGTTATAGCAGCTATAAACAGTCGTTCCCTCACCAGCCTCTCTTTTTCTCTCTCTTGATGTCGGAAAACTTACAGCTTTACCTCTGACTGTTACAAAGCGCTGACACTGGAGACTCCTTCCATATATGTTACATAAACGTCATTGGACTCAGGTAGGAGATGTGGCTTCAAGCCTTCAGAGGTGAGTGAGATGATTTGAGCATGCAGTTTGCACAATGCTAAGCTCACTGCCGTAAAAGTGTGTACAGTTTTATTTAGGTTAGAGAATTCCTCTAACGCCTAACACACTCAGTACACTGCTCTGTGTGTAAAGAGTTAAACACACTGCTTTGGGTTCATATCAGTGAAGAATGATAGAATCTTGTTTAAGAAATATTTTTTTCTTTGAAAACTGATACTAGTAGTGAACACACACTTCTGGACTCTACTGTAAGTGTGTGTGTGTGTGTGTGTGTGTGTGTGGACATTCCCCTGACGCTGTGCCCTTCACAGTGTTTAATCTGGGTTTATTAGTACCGAGAGATGAGGCGGCCGTTTGATGTCTCTCTCCTCGTCTCTCTTTCTTCTCGCGCTGTCTGAGAGATGTTTGGCAGCTCATCTGAAAACCGCTGCTCGTCAAAGAGTGCTCGATGACAGACAGCACACACACACACACACACACACACACACACACACCTCAGTGGTCTGGAGAATCATGTAAATACTGTATGAGCTTCACAGTGAGGGAGAGAGTGAAGAAAGAGTGAAGAGAGGTAGAAAGAGTGAAAGTGAGAGGGAGAAAGAAAAAGAAAGAACAAATGAAGGAAAGAAGACTAGGATGCTAGAGTAGAAAGAAAGAGGGATAGAAAGAGATTAAAGTGGGAGACAGAAAATTAGAGAGACATAGGGTTGAAAAAAGACAGAGAGAGAAAATGTATAAAGATAGAGAGAAACAAAAGAATTAACTCATACAGAGAGACAGAGAGAAAATGAAGAGGTAAAGAGAGAGACACTGAGAGAGCAAGAGACAGTGTCAGAGAGAGAGACAGTGTGAGAAAGACAAGAGGGAGAGACAGTGTCAGAGAGAGAGAGAGAGACAATGAGATAGAGAGAGAGAGAGACAGCAAAGCTGCTGATGCTTTTCATTTGTATTTCAGGCTCAGTGAATCTCACACACTTAACATGTTTACACTAGACCAGCCGTGTCCTTTGTCTGCATTAGCGTGTGTGTGTGTGTGTGTGTGTGTGTGTGTGTGTGTGTGTGCACGCGCATGTGGTTACTTTATTCTTCCAGCGCTGTTCGCTGTGTGTGTTTGATATGTTCCCACTCCTCACACACACCTCAGAACATCAAACACTCTTTGAACACACTGAGTAGGTGTGTGTGTGAGTGTGTGTGTGAGTGTGTGTGTGTGTGTTTACACACCTGTAGGAGGTGTGTCTTCAGGTTGAGCTGTGTAATATCAGCTCCACACTCCTCCCCACACGCCACAGTATAATAATAATATCCTTGACAAATTGCTGTGCTCTGAGAGGAATAAAACACTTTGGGGACGTGCTGTTACAGGAAAATAATCAACATCGGATTGGTAACAGTAACTCCACTTCATCACACCACCCAGAAGTGGATTAAGTTGTTACTATAGAAACAATAACATATTAGAAAGAGCACATTAATATAAACCTGTGACTTGCAGCTGCACTAATGTCCGAGCTGCTGTTATAGAAAATTAATCAACATCTTCTGAGCAATCACAATCCAGAAGACACACTTTGAGATAATCAGAAACCAAGACGAGACCAGTTTATTAAAAAAATACATTAATTACAAACCAACAAAACATCTTACTGAACTACAGCAATAATATAAATATATATGAATGTGTGTGTGTGTGTGTGTGCGGTCAGACGTTATCTGTGTCCTGGGTTTCCTTCACGAGGCCCAAGTTCTTCATCATGAGTTTCTCCAGAGTGAAATATTCCTCGTAGTCTTTTTGCACCTCCTTCTGCAGCTCCTCCATCTGATTATCCTCCATCTTCTCCATGATGTCCTGCACACATCATCATCATCATCACCATCATCATCATCATCACCATCACCATCTTTATCTCCATCATCATCACCACCATCTTCATCTCCATTATCATCATCATCATCATCATCACCACCATCATGATCATCATCATCACACAAATGTAATTAATGCTTAATTTGAGTTTTCCGTGTGTGTGTGTGTGTGTGTGTGTGTGTGTGTGTGTGTGTGTGTGTGTGTGTTTTACATTGTTTTAAATAAAGCAGCTGTGTTAAAGCCTCACTCTCTCTTTATATCTTTACAGTGGAAGAATAAACACACTCTGTAATGAAGAGCACACACTTCATTAAGGCAGACGGAGATGCACTACAGTGTGTGTGTGTGTGTGTGTGTGTGTGTGTGTGTGTGTATGTTTCCATATTCACTGTACAGGATTTAATTAAGCGGTGAGAGAAAACGCTGGTATCTTTATAGTATCATAAAGTGTAATAAAGCATCTAGAAACAGGCTGATTAATGAGGATGGGTTTCTGAGGAGAAATATTACATCTAGATAAACATTTCTCATCAGCGTCTTGTTCTTCTCCTCGGCCTCCATCACAGTCCTCTCTCTCGCTCCCACCTCTGGCCTCTTCTCAAAGTAGATCAGATGCTCCACCTCCCTCTCCAGATAGCTGCTCATGCTCTGCTCCTAAAGGACAAAAACATTTTTTTCATTTAATTTTATTTTATTTTAAAATACACTGTTAAACTCTGGAGCATCAGCAGGCTTGCTGGATCAGTGTGACCCAATTCACAAATGTATTATTATTATTTTTTTTATAATTTGAGCATTTTGTGTACATTAAATTATTTAATATTTTATATATACTCAAGATTATGCTCATCTATATCATCTACTGGTCACCAAATGAACTTTTCGTGGGCTGATGAAATGTTAAAACGAAGGGGAAATGATTAGAAGACGTCAGTGAAGGTGTTTAAAGCGTCTCAGAGCGTAGATTTTTTAAAGCTCACCTCGTTAGGAGCCGGGTGACGGAGTGTCCACGGTACCTCCAGGATGTGCAGCGTGCCCAGGTGATCAGACACGGCCAAGAAGTGCTGCTTTGCTGCTCAAATGAGATCAGACTGGAGTTACAGCACACGTCTCCGTTATCAGAACGAGTGCATTAATATAAACCTGTGATTTGCAGCTGCACTACTGTCAGAGCTGCTGTTATAGAAAGTTAATCAACACCTTCTGTGGTATAAATAATTCTAATAATTATATTCTGCTGTCTTGTAATGACTTGTAGTGTGTGAATAAGTGTGTGTGTGTGTGTGTGTGTGTCACTAACAGGAGGCGATCCAGGGTTTGATGCAGGAGATCTGAGCCGTGGTGATGTTCTGGTCCAGTACAGGCTTGTGGGTTTTCTCCAGCAGGTTCCACACCTCCAGGGTGCCGTCCTCTTTCCCAATGAAGAACACAGCGGGCCGGGTTAGAGACCAGAACCCGGCTGTGCGCTTACTCCAGGAACATGGTGATTGGAAGATCGGACCCTTTTGGAATGAAAGAAGATGAGTCACAGCTATGCCAATAAAAATTTATATTATTTAACAGTGTAACAGCACAAATTACGCAAACGTGAATTGTGTGAATTAAGTGAGGTGAAAAGAAAATGGTTTGACATGAAAATGGAGGAAAAAAATACATACATACATATATATATATATATATACTGTAACTAGGTGTTCGTGGACACCAAGAACATGACATGACACAGAGAAAGATTTTCGTTTTTTTTCAGAGCAAAATGTTTCGGTGACTCTGAGCCAGAAATTTCTCACACATCATTGCGTCCTCCCTGATGCTATGTTGGAAAATAAGAGGGTAGGAAGCTGACTTTGGCTTGAGACATACCAGATCAGTCACTTATCGGCCACTTAGTGCTGGTTCTAATAAAGTGTTGCGCAGCATTAAAAGAAAATGCAGCGGGAAACAGAACGACTCAAACACCTCCCGAGCCCGTCCTCCTTTTATACAGCGGCATACTTTAATTGAATGACTAGACTTATTTGTCTTGATTTATGGATTTATATTTGCTTTCTTTCTTTGTCACAAAATATTCATTCAATTTTTGTGTGTAATAGAAATATAAAAGCTATTTAAACTTGACAGAGTAATCTGTGTATAAAAGTGCAGTAACTCATTATGATTTATATGATTTAAAGCCGATCAAGTTGAGGTTTACATGAGTTAGTCTTCTTATGTATAAATTTACACACACTCAGGAGCATGAGGAGGATATGAAAGTTTTCTCCAAAACAAAGTGATTTTCATGAATACCGAATTTCTGGTGAAAATGCTCCTGGGAACGATTTATGAATAAATGTGTTCATACCAGCTTGATAAATGAGGCTCTTTGTCCATAAAGGAAAAGCGTGTGTATAAAAGCATGTGTTTTCAGGCATCTCACCATAACTCCCTCTTTCCAGATGGCGAAGGTCCAACCACCCACAGTCAGGACAATGTCCTTAAAGAACGGAGAACGGAGAACCGTGTTCACCAGACTGTCATGCACCTGAGAGACGTGAGTGGGCTTAGGACCTGAGAGAGAGAGAGAGAGAGAGAGAGAGAGAGAAGGAGGCAGACAGAGAGAGAGAAAGAGAGAGAGAGACCGAGAGAGATAGAGAGAGAGAGGGAGAGAGACAGTTTTCAGACACATTGATCTGGTGAGGTTTTCTGTAAGGAGATGTTTATGTAACATGTATGGAAGGAGTCTCCAGTGTCAGCGCTTTGTAACAGTCAGAGGTAAAGCTGTAAGTTTAAGTTTTTCCGACATCTTCAGGACAGAAGAGTTTACGCTTCTTTGCGGTTTCTTGATAACACGACAAGCTGTGGATAAAAAGTATGACTTGTCCTTTAATAAGTAAAAAAAATTCCAAATTGCTGTGGTATATGAGGAATAAAACACTTGGTGACATGCTGTTATTGGAAAATAATCAACTTTGGGATAGTAACAGTAACTCCACTTTATCACATGACCCTGTTTATTTCACTATAACAGCACGACACGTCATTAACACATCACATCAACAGAATTATGAGGTTGTGTTACTTAAAGAAAGCATAGTTTGTTTTTTCCCTTGGCTTTGAAAGGGTTAACAAGAAGTGCAGTGATGGGCTGGTGTGGGTGTGTGTGTGTGTGTGTGTGTGTGTGTGTGTGTGTGTGTGAGAGTGTCTTATTTCAGTAATCAGGGCAGATTGCTTCAGGGAACAGCTTCCAGCTTCCAGTCAAATTAGCCATTGTTTTTTCCTGGCTGTTTCTGGCGTGTTCTTCTTCTCTTTCCCAGAATTCCTCAGTGTTATTCCCTGATGGTTCTGAGAAACCACAATCTCTCTGGCTTTAACACAGTCTGATTAGACAAAGTGAGCACTGTGTTATTTACCGCAGAGTGTGTTAGTCATCCATCCATCCATCATCCGTCACACAGAACCTCGGATCTGTCACGCATTTATGTTTTTTACTAAAATTCGAATGGCACTAAATGTTTTCCGAAGATTTGCGCTTAAAAAATGGTATATAACCAGTTAATATATAACCAACATCTATCAATAGTGTGTGTGTGTGTGTGTGTGTGTGTTTTTGTGTGTGGGTGTGGGTGTGGGTGTGTGTGTTCCTACTAGAGAGTCGTCCTGACTCGTTGTCCTTCTCCAGTTTCCAGTCGGTGTACACCAGCTCTCCATCCTGACACAAAACATGGACAGCATGTATCGCCATTATATGTGTACTGTACCCCACACACACACACACACACACACACACACACACACACACTCAGCTCACCTCAGTGCCGACGTAGAATTTGGTGCTGATGGTGTCCAGTTGGCACAGGTTTTTGTTGGAGGGCACTTGGAGGACAGAGAACGCAGGAACCTCCGACCTGTCCACTGCAGAGAGAGAGAGAGAGAGAGAGAGAGAGAGAGAGAAAGAGAGAGAGAGAAAGAACACTAACACTTCACAATGTGCTTTATAAGCTAGAACACTTTTTCTGTTAGCTAGAACACCTTTAGCTACAAGACATTTCTAAGTGCTTTGTTAGCTAGAACCCTGTGTGATGTTAGAACATTGTGTTAATGTAGAACATTGTGTTAATCTAGAACAGTCTAATCTAATCTAATCTAATCTTTTTCTGCTACCTGTATCACTTCACCAAGTACCATTAGCTAAATCATGCTTCTACCTGCTTTATTAGCTAGAAAATTTTATTAGCTAGAACGCTGTGTAAGCTAGAGCACTTTATTAGCTAGAGCACTTTATTAGCTAGAACAGTGGATTACCTGCAGCAGTGTAACACACACTGTCTCTCAGACTGAACTTCAGTGGATTGTATTTACCAGCGGTGTCTATTTTAGGTAGAGTCACCTACACACACACACACACACACATATGCACGCTTGTACACGCAGCTTGAGGATGTCACAAGTGAATTGACATCTGAATACATGAAAATGTACAACATGTAGTGTGTGTGTGTGTGTGTGTGTGTGTGTGTGTGTGTGTGTGTGTGTGTGTGTATACTCTAAACAGAGGTTTCCAGCTGAGGTCGAGGTGTTTGAAGGTGTTGGGAACTCCGTGAGGGTTCTCTAGATGTTTCCCTTCAGCTTTGTGCTTCTTGTGGGTCAGAGACGGGGCCGCTACATAAGGAGCACGCAGGTCCCAGAACATCACACAACTAACACACACACACACACACACACACACACATGAGGTATATACATGTACAGAGTAAAGTGTTACGTGCTAATACAGATATGTCTCATATTAAGTAGCTAAGTGGGTATGTGGTTAAAGAAATAAGCCCCGCCCCCTAGCTGAAACCTAGAAGTGATATGAATAATAATCTTTAAATCTTTAAATAAAGACTCAATATACAGTTTATTTAAAAATGAGATTTTGGGCACAGACTCTGACTACACTTGATTACGCGTTGTGTGTGTTTTTCAGCTGTATTTGTGTTTGTTAGTACCCGTCAGGAGAACAGGTAACAATCTGGACTGATATCTGGTTCTTATTTTCCAGCGGGATCCCCAATCTCGAGACCTAGCGACAGAGAGAGAGAGAGCGAGAGAGAGAGAGAGAGAGAGAGAGAGAGAGAGAGAGTATAATAACATAGTATACTGCTGTATATCAGTCTACAGTCACACTGATGTTCCTCATGTTTATATACGGTGAGATTATGTTTATAGATCGCACGTGATCCACTGTTTAGTGCGAGATAGATACAGATATAGATACAGAGGCCACGCCTCCTTCACTGAGACTGACAGACACAGAGGCCACGCCTCCTTCACTGAGACTGACAGACACAGAGGCCACGCCTCCTTCACTTCTTCCCCTAGCGAGGTTTTCGCTCCTGTCTCTTCGTGTAATGCTGTAACTGTCACTCAGGAGTCTAGATTGTAATATCCTAAAAACCTTTAACACAGTTGACCTTTGACCTTTCCTCAGTGCCCATGCTTTTAGTGGAATGACATTAATTCCCTCAGGGGAAGACAGAGACGCTGCCCAATCCACCTGATTGCATCTGCAAAAATCTCTAAAAGCAGCTGTGGAAATCATTGTGTGTGTGTATGTATGTGTATGTGTGTGTCATCGTGTGTGTGTGTCATTGTGTGTGTGTGTGTGTGTGTGTGTGTGTGGTGTGCCGAGGAGCTGTTGACTTTAGATCTGATAAGGATGGGAACAGATACTCACTTTTTTAAGTTCTTTTCTTTTACTCCTCATTTCAGACACGCTAGAGAGAATTTAATTAGCTTAGATTTCATTGAAAGAGGCGTGGCTTGTGTGTCTGTCAGTCCTAATGAAAGAGGCGTGGCTTCTGTATCAATCAGTCTCAATAAGGGGGGTGTGGCTTCTCAGTGAGGGAGGTGTGGCTTCTCTGTAAAGAGGGTGTGGCTTCTCAGTGAGGGGTGTGGCTTCTCAGTGAGGGAGGTGTGGCCTCCCGCTAATCAGATTAAAAGTCCTCACACTGAAACAGCTCTGAATTGTATTGTATTGAATCTTCAGCTGCTTTTAACACACTTCATGCATTTTGGTATAAGAGATAAACAACTCTGTTTAGTTAAAAATAGTTAATAAGCATAATAAAAATAATTATGTAATTAATTGAACATTGTTAAGATTGTTATTTTCGCTATCCCATCACACCTCAAAGCTGTCCGGGAGCCACTGCACGTCTGTGACCGGACCTCTGTGTCCACTCTCGATTCCCGACATGGCACAGTAACGCACTACAGGGGTGTCGCTCTGCTGCTTATCCTCAAAATACTGCTGACAGAACACACACACACACACACAGGATTAAATGTTTAATTTAGACATATGTTAATATTACATGAAAGAGACAAGACAAATGAATATACAGTGTGTACACATGGAAGTGTAAAGGCTTATATTAATGCAAACACACACACACACACACACACACACACACAGACGGCAGCAGGGGTTCTGATGGCACCATGTGGGTGCCTGTGCGTGTTCAAGTGTTAGAGTGGGGCTGCATAACAGCTGTGTTTGACAGCATTGTGTGTGTGTGTGTGTGTGTGTGTGTCAGTAGGGGGTTCATTGTGCAGCTCACTGAATAAACAGTGGGTGGAACTGAAGGCAGATGTCAGGTCTGTGCTGTTCAATACACACACACATACACACACACACACACACACACACACACACTAATTCAATTAGGAGGCAGTAAAGTGAAATTACGGCCCTCCTCCCATCAGGTTTCACACAACACATTGAACAGTTCAGTGTGTACATGTGCACACACACACACACACACACACACACACACACTCGGAGCTACACTAACTGTTCAGTAATGTTTTTACATACACATTTTTATTTAAATGAAGTAGAGCTTATTAAAGAATTATTAGAGATATAATGCATATGAAACACTGCATATGATAATAAACATAGATATATGTTACACATTAATATTATTTAATTATAAATTAAACATATTATATATTAAAAGTTTGACTAAAAGTGTAACAAGAAGAAGAAGAAGAAGGTGAAGACTTAATAATAATAATAATAAGAAGAAGAAGAAGAAGAAGAAGAAGAAGAAGATTAAATTAAAAATTGTATTTAATCATGGTTTTTGAATATAAAATTATTTTTGAAAACTTTAATCATATATATATATATAATGAAATTATTATTAAATGCAAAAATGCGATATTTTAATATATAACTTCACATAATATTATATATACAATTAAATAAATTTAATTTATTTAAATTTGTAAAATAATTATTATTATATATTATTTGTGTGTGTGAGTGTGTATGCGAGTATATATGTGTGAGTGTGTGTGTG
>CM040469.1:24230550-24267326 GCA_022758105.1 Pangasianodon gigas
AGACAGACAGACAGACAGACAGACAGACAGACAGGTGGATGGAGAGACAGACAGACAGACAGACAGGTGGATGGAGAGACAGACAGACAGACAGACAGACAGGTGGACAGACAGACAGACAGACAGGTGGATGTTACCTGTGGGTGGATGGGGTCGGAGAAGCTCCAGAAGATGATCAGTGCTGGATTCAGCAGCAGTTTTGTGGAGTTGTTTATCCTCTCCTCAAACGAGAGCTGCTCTGTTACTGCCACTGCTACGACACCTGTCTCACACACACACACACACACACACACATACTTCTTTGTGTGTGTAGAATGATTTCACATTGTGTTGGAGTTTTCAGGTCAGTGTGTGTGTGTGTGTGTGTGTGTGTGTGATACCGCTGATAGTAGGATGCCAGTTGATGTAGCTGATGACTTTGTCCTTGCTGTAGCGCAGCTCGGTGAACGTCTGGTACACCTTCAGGTGTGTGTCGGCCTTCCCTTCATACACACTGTCCTCTTCCAGCACACACACTTCATCCACAAACACATCCATCATGCTGTTCTGCTGTATGACCACTTCAAGCCTACACACACACACACACACACACACACACACGTCAAGTGGATAATGTTGAAAGACATAAGCACTGAGCGCTGATGAGTATTTATTACTAAACGTTCTCACTTGTCAGCGCTGGAGCTGAGGAAGTTCTTCAGGTTCTCTGACTGCAGGATGTTTTCTTTCTCCTCCTCGTTAAGTTCCTGAGGTTCGTACTGGGTCCACATGTTCTTTGGGTATTTCCTGTTAAACACACGGCTCATTTGAACTTTTCCCTGAAACACAGTCCTGACAGTTTTTTTTTCTTTTCAGAGAAAGATCGTTCACAATCCTGGAGCCTGTTGGCTGTTTCATGAAAACCTTTAAAACCATAATCATGTTTTATGCACGGCTTGTGATGTGACATTTTCTCCATGCCTTGAAGCAGATGTTTTATGATCTTCCATCTGTTTGAGCAGGTGTTTGAATGGCTATGATGCATCGAGGAAGTACTTTTGGTGTCTTCGTGCATTTTTTTCTGTAAATATCACTGGTGTTTATGTCACACACTGACTTTGTCGGGAATTTCCCAAAAAATATGGACGTGTGCAGTGATTTTTAAAGTGTCAAAACAACCTAAGGTACTCTACGGTGTTTTTAAAAGCATTAAAGGTACTATAAGGTGTTTTAAAGGCAATAAAGGTACAATAAAGTGTTTGTAAGGAACGTAATGGCATTATCATGTGTTTTAAAGACATTAGAGATATTTTATGATGTTTTACAGGCAATAAAGGTGCTATTAGGGGTTTTAAACACATTAAGGTATTATGCGTGTTCTTACGCACCTTTAAAGCACTATAAAGTGTGTTTAAGAATATTACAGGTAGTATCAGGTGTATTAAAGGCGTTTAAAGTAGTACAAGGTGATTTTAAAAGCATTTAAAGTATTATAAGGTGTTTTAACGGTAATAAAAGTACAATTAGGTGTTTTTTAAAGAAATTAAAGGTACTATATAGTGTTCTAAAAACATTTCATGTACTATAAGGATATTAAAGGTACAGGATCAGTTGTTTTAAATGCCTTTAAGGTTTTTAAAGAACTTAAAGGTACTATGTTTTGAAGGCATTAAAGGTATTATAGGTGTTCTTAAAAGGCCTTTAAAGGTGCTTTGAATGGCATTAAAGGTACTATGACACATTTTAAAAGCATTTATAGTACTATAAAGTGTTTTAAAGGGATTTATGGTACTATAAAGTGTTTTTAAACAGCATTAAAGGCACTATAAAGTGTTTTTAAACTGCATTAAAGGCATTACAGTAGGTGTGGAAATGTACCATATGGTCTGTGAGGATGAGTTCTTAGTGTTAGCGATGGCTTGAATCCCGCAGTTCTGCTCCAGTTTCGTGATGCTGAAGCTCTTGTCCTGGTAGGAAGTGCACTCGGTGTAGGCGCCCTTCGTCTCCACGGCACTGAGGTCAGAAAAGTGCACCGGAGCCCCAAACTCTCGTCTCACCCGTGATATCTTATAGTGGAGCTGAACAGAAGACACAGTGTGTGTGTGAATATAACCTTCTGTCTAATGATTTTTGTGTTAGTCCTGTAGGCAGTGTGTATTTTGGATGCAGTGTGTGTGTGTGTGTGTGTGTGTGTGTGTGTACTCATCACGTCGTACTTTGTCTCTGGTGTGTGTAGTCGACTCCTCCTCGATCTCTCTCTCGCTTCCCAGTGAAACCCAGTGCCGGGGCTCAGGACTCTTCTGCTCCTCCTCTAACTCCTCTCCACCTTCATCCTCCTGTTCCTCCGTCACTGCTGGGGGCTGCATATACATACACACACACACACACACACACACACACACACATACACACAGGCTGGAATTAACAATGTTTTTTTGCCATGTTTTCCTTTTCTTCAAGAAACGTCTCCTCACCGCCAGCATGCTCTGTTTAGCCTCCACCGTGAGCACCAGGTAGAAGCACTGGCCGTAGGTGAAGTCCCGATCCAACACCAGCAGCATCTCGTCTTCTGGATAATCCTACACACACACACACCCACACACACACACACTGCTTCATACACTGACATGACCATACAGTATAAAGGTCTGTATCATAGTATAGCTGTGTTTTTTATTTTGTTTTATTAACATCCAGAGAGAGAATAAAGAGGGAACGAGGTGAAGGAATGACTGTTTATAGCTGCTTTAATGTAAGTTAAAACTTGTTTTGTGGAAGCTCCACAACATTAATTGTAACTATATATGGATAAAAAGTATGACAAAGTTATTTAACAAATAAAAAAATTAAATCTTTGGCAAATTGCTGTGGAATAAGAGGAATAAAACACTTCAGAACATCACACCGCTGTTGAATATTTTCCTATAATAGCACAACATGGAGTATTTTATTCCTTACTTGGTTGCTATCAAGTTCACTTTTTCAAGGTTTCGTCTCATGCAAAATATCAGCATTAAAGGTACAATATGATGTTTTAAATGCATTAAAGGTACAATATGATGTTTTAAATGCCTTAAAGGTACAATATGATGTTTTAAATGCCTTAAAGGTACTATAATGTGTTTTAAAGATATAAAAGTACTGTATGGTGTTTTTGAAGAAAGTAAAGGTATAATAAGATGTTTTAAAAAAATTAAACATACTATACAGTGTTTTTAAAGACATGTTTTTAAGGATATTAAAGCTACTGTCAGGTGTTGTAAAGGCATTTAATGTACTGTTACGTGTTTTTAATATCTGCATATTTTTTACAGGCTTGTAGAAAAAGAGTGAAAAATCTATGCAACAATTTTTGAAGAATGTGTTCACTGAAAGCATTCTGTGTCTAAAACAATAAGAAATGTATTTCCAGTTGGGTCGAACATGTTTTTTTTTTAAAGTGAGCTTTGCACAAAAGATATTTGTACACACACACACACACACACACACACAGTACAGCCGTAACATTAAAACCACTGACAGGTGAGGTGAATAATATTGATTATCTCGTTACATTGGCACCTGTCAAGAGGTGGGATACATTAAGCAGCAAGTGAACAGTCATTTCTCGAAGTTGTTGTGTTGGAAGCAGGAAAAATGGGCAAGTGTAAGGATCTGAGTGACTTTGACAACGGCCAAATTGTGAAGGCTAGACGACTGGGTCAGAGCATCTCTAAAGCGGCAGGTCTTGTGTTCTATAATGGTCACGTGAGCATCAGAACTGGACCATGGAGCAATGGAAGAAGGTGGCCTGGTCTGATGAATCATATTTTGGCAGCATAAGGGGAACCTACACAATATTAGGCAGGTGGTTTTAATGTTATGGCTGATCAGTGTAAACACTGTAAATAAACTCCTCTGTAATTACTGCTGTGTTCTTTTCAGAAGAGAAGCGGGCAGAGTGAGCGGATAAGTGAACGTTCTCACCAGCACGGCCTGTTTGATGGGGCTGAAGTCCGACACGGCCGCTCGGGTTCTCATGTCCTGGATGATGTCGTCTTTCCTCAGCAGCTTGTATGGGTTCTCACCCGTTACGTCCTCGTTGGCTCGGCAGCCGAACAGCTCCTGCGTGGCCGAGGTTAGAACCAGAGGGCAGATGTAGTCCGGGTGTTCTGAGGACGGAGCGAGAACACAAACATGAGTCTGACTAAAAGAACAATGATCTCCATCATCTGCTCCGAATAGAAATGAAAATATATATTATTAAAAACAGAAACAAAGCTGTCAGGTTCATGAACAGAAGGATGTGAGTTCAAAACTCAGTGCTTGTACATCATTTTGGTCGTCTCTTAAAGATGAACGCGGACACTCCTCTGTGTTACGTAATGAATAACACACTCAGTGTTGTGCTGTTATAAAAAAATAATCAACAATGGTGTGGTGTGATGGAGAGGCGTTACTGTTACCTCCCTAAAGCTGATTATTTTAATATAACATCACATTCCTAAGTTTTTTATTCCTCTTATACATCAGCAATTTACCAACAAAGACAATGATTATTTATTAAGAACGACGGATTATACTTTTTTATCCGTTTATAGTTACATATAATGTTGTGGAAATAAATTCGTTCCTGTTCACACTTACGTTATAGCAGCTGTAAACAGTCGTTCCCTCACCTGCCTCTCTTTTCTCTCTCTTGAAGTTAATAATACAAAAAAAAACCGCAGCTTGTCTTTATCTGTTGCTGAGAAACTGCAAAGAAGCGTAAACTCCTCTGTCCTGAAGATGTCGCAAAACTTAAAGTTACAGCTTTACCTCTGACACTGGAGACTCCTTCCATAAATGTTACATTTAAAGGAAAACTTTACCACATCAATGATTACACACGTTTTTATGTGGAGCATCTGCTGTACAATTTCCTGTGAACGAGCTGTTACTATAGAAATGATATCGTATTAGAACGAGCGTCAGGTGTAAACACGCCACTCTGTGTGAGACTGAACACACACACACACACACACACACCACATAAACGTGGCTTAGCGTAATGACAGGCTGCTGTGAGTCTTCAGAAGTCTGTACGCTACACTGCTGATGAGAAGCCGCAGGAGAGGAAAAAAATACAGCATACAGACGTACGCTTACAAACGACTTCCTGTAGGGGGCGTGGCCGAGTCCTCAGAGAGAGAGAGAGAGAGAGAGAGAGAATGGGGATTAGTTTAATGAAGAACTAGTGCGAGATGTTCAAACTTACTGTTACGGTTAACTAAGAGCTCCTGATACAGTCATACAGTCAGCTCCAAAATTATTGGCACCCCTGGTAAGAATGGGTTAAAAAAGTTACGGGGAAGAATCTCACACTAACCTAACTTAAATTTACTGTAAATTAAATTGATCAAGAAATTTATTTTTAAAACTTTTATAACAAAAAACAAAAACAAAACCCATCTGTCAAAAATATATATTTTTAAACAAATCCACATCTATTACATGCATAATTTTTGTGGTTAATTAGCTTAACTGTACACTGAAAATACGAGAGATAATCTTTAACTAAAATAAATTTATTTTGAGAAATCTGCATCAAAAATATATCTTTAAAACCATGTGAAATAGAGATCCGTCCAATTATTTTATTGTTTCTTTGCAGCTCCGTGATTTGTGAGCGTGAGTTGAATTCGATGTTCCAGTAACTTCTTTTAAGAACTTTTATTAACAAATTAACTGAAAAAAAGTTACACGGTCAAAAAACTGTTGCTCCAATCTTACATTTTGTAAACTAACGGTCATTACAGGAAGTGACATCACCATCATGAAGCAATGTTATTGGGGCTTCAATTTCAAAGTTTTCAGAAATATTTAAAATATTACAGTACACATTATTATTAACAGTTAATAAAGCCACATCTATATAAAGACAGTATATAAATAACTTATGGCTCTTACACCACATGGACTATAATATTTATCTCAGTTTGTTAATTAGTTGAAAGTATGAGAGAAACCTAAGCGTAGAGTAAATGTATTTAGGAAATTAAGAACAGAGAAGGAAGATACACACGGATACACACTCGGGTGGAGAGAAACAGAAACAGGAGCCACTTCTTCAAGACAGAGTGTATTTTACTTACACACCTTCATTATGCTGTGAGACCACCAGAGGAGGTTTGAAACACAATACAGGGGTGTGAGCTAAAAAGCATAACCTCAAGGTGTGTGTGTGTGTGTGTGTGTGTGTGTGTGTGTGTGTGCACTATCCTATACCTTACACATGACATCACAGGTTTTGTACATCATACCTAAGATCAGTGATGTTTCTCTCACACACTCCTCAGGCAAACAGCAGCTTGTCAGAAGGTGTTGATTAGTTTTCTAGACCAGCAGCTCTGACAGTAGTGCAGCTGCAAATCGCAGGTTTATATAAATGCGCTCGCTCTGATACGTTACGGTTTCTATAGTAACAGCTCATTCGAATAAAAAGATTTTTAAAAAATCGTTGATATAGTGATGTTTTCTGTAATTTATTTGAACAATTATGCGAGGAAGGAGTCTCCAGTGTCAGCGCTTTGTAACGTTCGCAGGTAATGCGTCTTTCTTAATAAATAAGAACTTAATAATCGTTGACAAATTGCTGTGGTGTAAGAGGAATAAAGCACTTCAGGACGTAAGGACGGTAACAGTAACTCCGCTTCGTCACACCACCCCGGTGTTGATTCATTTCCTGCAAGAGCACGACACGGAGGAGGTTGTACAGGCGGAGAAACCATGAGAGCTCTAGACACCAGGATGAAAATAAACTAAAACCTCAGGTTGTGTTGGTTCCTGTTCGGGCTGGGTCTTATTATTATTTAAAAAAAAAACTTTCCAGCCCTTTACCTGTTTCTGTTTCTGTCCCTGGTGCAGAGCTTTCTTTCTTTTCCTCTGATGATGAAGATAAATCATTCTTCTTATCTAAAAATTAAAAAGAGAACAGTACAGACAGGATGTGAAACGCTCTGGGAGTGTGTGTGTAGAGGATCTATTTAGAGCTAAACTAAATCACACACTCTACACACTCTTACCTTTGCCTTTGCCTTTCCCTTTCCCTTTGCTCACAGGGCTTTTGGGTTTCTTTGCACTCATATCTGCTGAAACAGAAGATACACACACTTTTATTGTGAGTGCTGAAGCTCTTAGAGCAGTGCTGGAGGCAAAAACACGGCCATGGCGACATCTAGTGGTCAAAGATCTCATTACACACATTTACACACCCACATTCTGCCACTCGGTTTCAGACACAAGAACTGAAATTCACTTACAAACCAAAACACCACCAAGTTAGAGAGGACACGATACCACTTCTTCTTTCCGATACTGATACTGAAACCGTGAGAATCAGACGATATCCATAAACAACCCAGATTAAAAAAAAAAAAATTAAAACTACAAAGCTTTAAAAAGATTTTTTTTAAGACCTGAAGCACTTAAAAATATACACCTGAAAACACAATGACACAAAATCACAGCTGTTTAATATTCACTTTAACTCTTTCACGCAAAAATCACTCACTTTAAATATAATAAACAGACTCATAAATGTAAAAAATTATAAATAATGTAATAAAATCAATCCTAACAACAACAAAAACAACAAAAAAAAACTGTTTATATGCAAACATTTCCAGTTCCCCCCCAAAAAAACCCTCTTTTTCCAAACCCAATTCCAATCTTTTCTGTTTGTTACAGGATCGGATTAGATTCATTCTGTTTTTCTTCGATATCTGATCCACTAATTTTGATCTTGATTGGACCTGATCTTGATCCGGGGTATCAGATCTGTGCCATCTGAAGTATTTAGTATGAAATAAGGAAGGAAACCTTATAACAACTTTACAGCTTTACAGGATCCGATGGAATTGTTTTCTCCGATATCAGATCCATTGTTTTTATTCGCTGGTATCGGCTCGGTTCTGATCCTGAGGATCGGATCAGCTGCATCTCTATAATAACTTTAAAAAAAAATACAGTTCTGATGATTAGTTAGATTAAACGTTTTATTATTTAATTATTAATTTTATCTGTTATGTAGTGGACCTTATTCTCTGATTTTACTTCATTTCATTTCATTCTTTTCATATATATATATATATAGCTGTCTTTGTTTGATCAATTACTTCACTAAAGCACTTTGTTTAAAAAACTTCTTAATAACTAAATATCACATCAGATAAATAAATAATAATTTTGAAATAAAAGTGAATAGTACCAGGTAACCACTTGTCTAATCATTTGCTGTTTATTTATTAAAATGAAAGAGTTATTTATCTGTTATATACTCCACCTCCTTCCTCATCGCTCCACTTTAAAACAGTTTCAGCTGCTTATAAGGTTAGAGTTTTTGCCTGACTCTGTGTTTAGTTTTAGTTTAATGTCCTTTTCACCTGAGAGAAAGCTGAAATAAAGGGAATATTTTATTATCTAGAGCCATGAAACTTGACGCACCCTGCAGGGGTCCAAGCATTTTATATAGAGCAGATCATTATGTTTATAGTTATAGTTATTATTTAATTACTAGCATTAATGTGTAATTAAATTGGGTTGTACTGTAGGTTTCCTAATCTAAATTATATCTAAATCTCTATAATTTGACAACACTAATAAATAATTTTTAAAAAATAGTGTCAGGTCAACTCTAAGTGTAGTTTAAATGCAATGTTTTGAATCCACATTTTAACACATCTGTTATTTGTTGTCTTCAATAAATGAATTAATCAATTAATTAGTTAATCAATTCATTCACTCATATGATGGTACATGTGCTCTTACAGAAAAGTCACATGAAATTATAATAACATAAAAACAACTGAATGATGGATTGTTAACCCTTTCATACCTTCTTGTTTTTAGATTTCTGACTGTTTTATTTCACGTTAAACATCAGAAACTATTGTTACTATTTTACACAGTTAGCTAAACGGATAAACCAGAAAACCTGACACTAAAATCTAAATATAAAGCGCTAACTTTAATGATTTATTTAATATAAAAAGCGTAAAAAACATTGTGTAACATTGTGTAAGAAGTTAAAAGTGATATTTACCTCTTAAACGTGCGTTTAAACTCTACACAAACATTGCTAATATGACTCGCGTTTCCGGCAACAACACGGTTGCTAAGGTTACAACAGCATTGTTAAGGGAGGGCGGGGCTGATGATCTGATTGACAGGCGCTTGACTCCGCCCCCGGAAGGTTTCATTTAGTCGCGCGCGCGGTACAGTAGGTGTAGTGTTTATCTGTCAGCCGGTGAAGTCGAGCGGCTAGTGACGGCGCTGATTCGTGATTTTTATGAGATTTTGTAGCGGAATTGAGTCGAGTTAAGCGGTGAGTGACAGATGAGGATGTCTACTTCAGAGCTGTGGGACTTTTCCGCTCTTTAATTTCGTCTTGAGTGAGTTAGAGGAGTTTTTCTGGGAGAAGCGTCGCTGCTGCTGCTGCTGCTGCTGCTGTTGCTGTGGTGCTCAGCTGTAAATGAGCTGCAGGTGAGTGTCACCTGCACCTGATCAGCCCTGACTCCTCAGCCCTGACTCCTCCACCTCCACCTCCAGCTCCAGCTCCAGCTTCCGGGAAATGAAGCCCTCACAGCTCACTGGGTCCTCCTGGGATGGAGGAGCAGGGCTGGGTTACTGGCCTGGAGATGCAATTTGTTATTCAACTCTGTTCAGGTCAGATCTCAGGTCTGATCTCAGGTCTGATCTTGTTCCTGATCTGTCTCCTGTTTCTCCATGCTTCATCATTTACTCCTGGGTTTAAACCTCAGTGTTCAACTGATTCATTTTAACCTGGGAATGAGCTGATAAACAAACAGATAGGTAGATAGATAGATAGATGACTTTATTAATCCCAGAGGGAAATTTACAGGTTACAGCCGCAATCCAAAAAAGTAGAGTGTGCAAGAGAGAGTATTCAGAAAATAATAAAAACTAACAAACATATTCAGTAAGACCAATTCTGAAAGAAATATAGTATAGGATATAAAGTGAATATAATCCTCTATGCACAAGTGCTCTGAGTGAATGTGAAAGTGAAGGGAAGATGAATGATGAGTGTAGTAGTAATAGTAATAATAATAATAATAATGATGATGATGATGATAATAAGGATGATGATGATGATGAGCCGAGTAGCTGAGCTCTACAGAGCGTGTACAGGAGTTCAGGTGTACAGTGCAGTACTGTATGATGAGTAGCAGCAGTGCAGGTAAGGGCTCTAACACACTTTAATGCCCCAGCTCAGGTGTGTACAGGTGTACAGGGTGCAGGCTGTTGGGAAGATCGACCTCCTGAACCGTCCCTGGTTCTGAATGAGTCTGATACTGAAGGTGCTCGAGGTGTATCGCGATATACAGGTGGCTGAATAAATGCCAGTAAAACAGAACCTTTGCTTTAAACACTCATTTCCACTCTGTAAAAGTGCAGACATCTTAAAGATTTAGTCAAAAACATTAGCAGCAGCTTTTAAGTTCAGTTTGTCATTATTTAAAAAATTTAAATGAAATGTTATAAAAGAGATCTCACTGTTCTAAAAAAACAAGTGGCACAGTGAAATTTCACACACACATTAAAAGGATAGATTTTATTTTACAAACATCCAACAATTCAAATATTAGTATGTTTAAATGTGTACAATCTCTATTTTGGTTATTTACAGCTTTTTATTCCGGAAACTTCCACAGACAGAAAGCATTAGGTCCAAGCTGACTTTATTTATTTTATTTTATTTTTTTTACACAGCTGACCTGTTCTTGAGTTATTAAGGTTTGGATTAAACCCTTTGAATTCAAGTGACAAGTCAAACATAAACTCAGTAAATATAATAATTTCCACCACTGGACTAAAATAAAAAAATCACGGACCTCTGGACCACTTTGAGAACCACAGTTTCTTTTTTTCTTTACCTCTACTGTTAAAGGTGTGCATGAGCTCTCAGGTGTAATCAGGTGACGTGTGTGTGTGTGTGTGTGTGTGTGTGTGTGATAAACCTGCAGATCAGGTGACAACCTTTTGAAGGCGTAGATCATATGACAGAAGATAAACGCCAATCTCTCAAGGCATCTTTACCTCGCATACACGAGCACGAACTGTACTTCAGCTTCATGACTGTTTTTTTTTTTTTATTGGATTTTTTTTTATTACTGTCTCGATAGATCGGATTGGATCGGATTTATTTATTACTCGTCTCAGTCACCAGCTTTCATGAGTGTACTCCAGACTGCACACACAGCTATGAGTTTGTTATCAGATAGCAGAATCAAGACTGGTGTCATGTGACAATTTGGTGATTTTAAGATATCGAGCTGTACATTTTAACTTGTACACATTCAGAAAAAAGGGTACTGACCTGGGTAAGGGTACCTTTCCTTGTCGCTGGGGTGGTACTCTTAGGGTTTGTACCCTTTAATATGTATTTAATGCTACAGTTTAGCTTTAAAAGTTCACTACATGCATGTAAATACCTATACATCAGAAGTAGTATAAGATAAAAATAATAGAAGAGAAATAAAAACAATAGAAACAATAAAATAGATCAGTGTTTCTTTGTTTCTGAGACTCTCTCTCTATCTCTCTCTCTCTATCTGTTTAGAATGAGTTTTTATATTTAATGCTATTTTATAGTTTTTATTAAGTTATAATAATAAATATTTATTTTCACTGATTTTTCATTTTGTTTTTAATTCTAAATTAAATTATAATTCATTTAAGTTTACTTTTTTATAATTATAGTTGTTTGTGTGTCCGAGGTTGTAAAATCGTCACCTCTGTGTATGTGAATGCAAAATTAAAAAGAAAATAAATAATGATAAGAGCAGAAGTTGTAGAGCAGCGGGTTTTAATCTCCTGATTTAATGCATTATGATGTTTATCCTACATTATTAATGTTATATCTTAATACTGTACGTATCATGATATTTTTGCCCTGTTGCCACACATACACATACAGTGATCAGTGATTGTGTGTGTGTGTGTGTGTGTGTGTGTGTGTTTCCAGATATGGATGACTTGGGAGCTTCCTATCTGGCCTTTAATGATTTTAACAGCAATGGCGGCTCGCTGTGGGCGGAGTCACTGGCCCATCAGGAGCGTCAGGAGGTGGAGAGCTTCAGGAGGAAACTGAAATACTTCTTCATGAACCCCTGCGAGAAATACCGAGCTCGCGGCAGGAAGCCATGGAAGCTGATGCTGCAGATCATCAAGATCGCCATCATCACCATCCAGGTCCGCTGAACAAACTGGACGTTTGGACATTTACATCTTTAGCCATTATAAACTGTACTGAGAGCCGTTTGAATGGAAGTAACGACTCCCATTTAGATATTTTAACAGTTAAGCAACTGTGAAGAAATTAAATTTAGACAGTTTCCCTCTTTATACTTTTATCAATCTGGTGTCTGAGAAATCCGACTGAATTCCTTTCTTTAGCTTTGGGCTACATCTACAAGCGTAATGTAGCTAACGGAAATCTCACACAATCTTTTTTTTTTTGGGGGGTAAATTTCTGTCTCAAACCCACATTTCTTCAGTCATGTCTCACAGACTCGCTGATGAGGCTTACACGTACAAGACGTGGTATAATTTGAAGTACAAGTACATTTTACAGTACAAGTTGAAGTATATGTTGAAGTATAAGTATACACTGTAATAAGTGCATTTTGAAGTACAAGTTGAAGTATGTTTTGACATATAAGTATTATTTTAAGTGTAAGTATACTTTGTTGATTAATTTGAATTACAAGTATACTTTGAAGTAGAAGTATAATTTTGAAGTATTCTTTGAAGTATAAATACATTTTGATGTACAGTTTGAAGTATACTTTGAAGTAGAAGTATATTTTGAAGATTTCCAGTAAAAGAAAACTCACACAAACATTTTCCCCCTAAATTTGTTTAAAACATACATCCAGTTCTTTAGTCATGTCCAGTGTAAGTATATTTTGAAGTAGAAGTGTGCTTATAGAACCCCGGTGTGTGAGGGGGTGGAGGACGACTCGGGAGACAGGTGGAAGCTTAACTGAGCTCCGGGCTCGCGTTTATTCAGGCCGCGCTTTTCAGCACACCGTCAAAACTCAACAGAAAACACCCGCGGCTTTCGCACCGTCTGGTTCAAGTTCACGCTTCTTGCTCTGTGTGTGTGTGTGTGTGTGTGTGTGTGTGTGTGTGTCTGTGTGTGTGTGTCTTGCAAGCTCTGCCAGGTGGTCTCACAATCTGTCTCTCTCTCGCTCACGGGTTACAGGAGTCACTGAGAGCACAAACAGACACAAATAAGTAGACTGCTGGTAATGAGACACAGGTGAGAATCATCACGCATTACCTGCGGGTTCGACCACGCCCCTGCTTGACCACGCCCCCGCTGCCACAATGCTTTGAAGTACAAGTATACTTTATAGTATAAATGTATTTTGAAGATTTCTGGTAAGGGAAATCTCTCAACTGTTTGTTTTTTGTGGTAAATTTCTGTCTCAGTCCCACATCCCCTTCCTCAGTGATGTCACACAGACTCACTGATGTGGCTTAGGAATGAAATCGGTGTAGCTGATCGCTGTAACATAACGGAGACCGCCATCTTGGATAAGCGGACTCTCTTTGTTCCTTGGTGTCCTTCGGTGTCGCTCTGTCCCCTGAGGCCCCGCCCCCTAAACATGAATGTGATGTGGATAACCTTAACTTCAGTGTGTTATCAGGCTATCAAACAGACTCTGCCTGCTGTTTTACATAATCATTCTTCGGTGTTTGCGTAGTTTAGCATTGTTGCTTGGAGGTTAATTGTGTGTTAGCTACATTTCCTTTTTTCTTTGCTAAACTCTTGCTTTAATGTCATTCATCAGTGTACATTCACATCACGTATCATCAACAACACATCATCCACATTTCTTGACACGCAGCAGCTAAAACTAGACATCAATCTGGGACGTAGCTAATTTCTGTGAAGCTCAAAGTCACGTTATTTAAAACAAAAAGAGAGCACAACTCTGCCTCTGCTCAGTACAGGAAGTCCTTATTTCTGTTAGTGTAGTGTTGTTATATAGCTGAAATTCTCTCTCTCTCTCCTCAGCTGGTGTCGTTTGGCCTGAGCAATCAGATGGTGGTGACGTTTAAGGAGGAGAACCTGATGACCTTCAAGCACCTGTTCCTGAAGGACTACGCCGATCAAAACGCTAAAGCCTACGCCGTGTACACTCAACACGAGGTCTACACACACCTGTCCTACATCGTACAGCAGGTGAACACACACACACACACACACACACACACACAGCTAGAGCACAGTGCTGGGATGTTCTGATGAGTTCTAGTGCGGCAGATAATCCTAAATAAATACTCTAGTAGTAATAATAATAATCAAATTAATACTCTAATAATAAATGCACTTTACTCGTTACAC
The DNA here is from genome assembly GCA_022758105.1 of Pangasianodon gigas. NCBI lineage: Eukaryota > Metazoa > Chordata > Actinopteri > Siluriformes > Pangasiidae > Pangasianodon > Pangasianodon gigas. The sequence goes on from CM040469.1 coordinate 24,244,928, forward strand.
TCGTTTACTCGTAACACATGGTCAGATTTATTTCCAAGCAAGCAGAGCTGATGATGATGATGTCAAAATTGTTTGGTTTTTTTGTCTCTTTTTGGTTTTTTTTTTTTTGTCTCTTTTTTTTAAAACAAAGATACGCACATTACAAATTACTGTCACTTTTTCTCAGTTTCATGGAAATTTTATTAAATGAATAATTTTACTGCTCACAGCGAGTCTCAGTTTTTAATCACTCCCACGTTTGGGTTTGTTTTTTTTTCGGTATTTTTGTTTGGTTGGAGTTTTTTTAACGCTCACTCAGATCCAGATCTGTCTGATTTTTATCGGTTTGGAGTTGATCCACCACAGTGCGAAATCCTCCCATGAATCTGGGGTTGAGAGTGTTTCCTGGTGATGAACAAAGGCAAATCTGTTTCTGCGAAGGACATAAACAACTCCAGACGCTGGTGTTTAGTCTCGTGCAGGCGCTGAAATAGGACATGTTGATTAACTCGAGTGCTCACTGTGAGCTAAAAACGAGAAAACCGTAAATTTTACTTTAAGGAAGGTTTGTACAGCTTTTCTCACCATGGATCATTAATTGAAAAAATAACTACACTTTTAATTAATTAAATTATTTATCTAGTTATATTCTTGTATAAAGGCCAATAGTAATATATCTATACTGTTCTCGTGATCATTTAAAATGATTAAAACTATACAGTAGGTCTGGGGTTGATGATGATGATGTAATATGAGTAACATGATAAATTGTCACAACATTTACTTTTCGGAGATCTTTTTTATACATTTTTATACATTTGTACGGCTTTTCTGTTGACATTTTGTAGTTAATTTGTGTGAAATGATCCTGTCATTCTGCCAGTTCAGTAGTAAATGAGCGGCTCGTGTGTGGTTGGTGTCTGTTGGTTTTTGAGGAAATGTGGGGCAGGAAAAGCGACTCGGCGTGTTTTTAAAGGGAACTGTGTGCACCTGAGGGTTCGGCAGCATGTGGCATGCGTGACCTCGGCCAGGTATCTGCTCTGTTTCACACCCTGAGCTCGCTGGAGTGAGGCGGAGCACCGAGATCGTATCAGTTTGATTTATTAGTTGTCACTTTGGCTAAAATGTTGTATGAGAGCCAGCGTGGGAACACAGTTTATCAGGTTTTTAATCCAACAGGGCGGATCGTGGTGTGTAGGTCACATGCACGGACAGTTTCCATGACGCTGACGTCGAAACGTTCCAATCAAGTTCAAGAGCTACAGTTTTTATGTTGAAGTTTTCTACTTGATCTTTAAAATTGTGAAATGTTAACATTTTTACACATCCTTTGTTATCAAAAAAAAGGCATTTTTAAGCATTAAAAATTCCTTAATTTTTTTGATTTATAGATGTATATTGAATGAAACACTGCTGTACTGTGGTCAGTTTGTGAGCAAACCTTTATATCGTGATGCGTATCGAGTATCGTAGAAATTCCTTTGAGAATTGTGATGTAATCTACACTTTTATTATAAACACTGGACAAAATGGCACCTTTCGTTCTACAGTTTTCACTCATGGTGTAGATGATCTCTAACGCTCATCATGTTCTTGTGGTAGTTCCTGAGTTTACAGAACATTACGGTGGGGAACCACGCGTACGAGAAGAACGGTCATCTCTACACTCCTCTACTCATCTGCCAGCAGTTCTACCACAACGGCAGCATCTCCCCGGGCAACGAGACCTTCGAGATCGACGCCAAGGTGGAGGAAGGTAACGCTAAAGCAGTGTGTGTCGCATCATGCTAATCTGGTAGCTCCTCTGAACTGAACTGAACTGTTCGCTACATTAAGCTTATAGTATTCAGTAGAGAAAGATGGCACCGTAACACTCTTTCTTTTCTGAGTATCAGACGATAGCGAAACCTATCCGATAGTTTTTTTGTCTTAGTACAAAACTTTAAAATGATTTTTTAAAACTGAAGCATACATCGCTAAAACACGGCTTGCCCAAAACCACAGCTTTAACTCAAAAATCACACTGTAAAATACAATAAAGTATAAATATAACAAAAACAAATCCTAACAAATAAATACAGTCATGTCTCTTTATGTGTAAACATTTCCAGTTCTGGGGAAAAAAAAACTTTTTCCAAATCCAATTCCAATCTTTTCCGTTTGTTACAGGATCGGATTAGATTCATTCTGTTTTTCTTCGATATCTGAAGTATTAGTGTGAAATAAGGAAGGAAACCTTATTTAACAACTTTACAGCTTTACAAAAGGTTTCGTCTTTCAAGTACTTTTAGCGTAAACTTTTAGCGTAAACTGCGTATTTCATTTTTGACCCTGAATCAGTGCGACCTACCGACTCTAGGTCCTAAATGAATCAAATTATATTTAATTAATGAATAGTTTTGCGTTTGCCTGTGAAATGTTATGTAGCAAAGTTTTCTATGATTGTTAACTGACACCAGAAGAGTAACAGGAGTTTTAGTTCTGTAGCTCTGTACATGCAGGTCAAGAGGAAAGTAAAATAAGAGCTGAGAGTTTGAGAGTTACTGACAAATTGTTGCAATTTGATGACTTTTGAAAAAGGAGATGTTTATGTAACATGTATGGAAGGAGTCTCCAGTGTCAGCACTTTGTAACATTCAGAGGTAAAGCTGTCACTTTTCCGACATCTTCAGGACAGAGGAGTTTACGCTTCTTTTGAGGCTCCTCGGGGTACAAAAATAACAAGCTGTGTTTTTTTTCTAAGAGAAAAACTGTTTATAGCTGCTATAATGTAAGTGAGGACGTCTTTTCAGATGTTCCGCAACGTTAAATGTAACTATAAACGGATAAAAGTACTATGTGTTCTTTAATAATAAAAAAAAATCGTAGTCATTGGTATGGTTAGTAAGTTGCTGTGGTGTAAGAGGAATAAAACACTCGGGGATGTGATGTTATTGGAAAATAATCAGCTTCAGGGAGGTGACAGTAACATCGCTTCATCACATCACCGTGTCACTGATTACTTTCCAGTGACAGCGTTACATGGAGTGTGTTGTTCCTAACATGAATCACGATCACTATTTCATGTGACTCATGCAGAACAGAAGTTTTTCCAACATTACGTTATTTAAGTCGAGTCATTTCCTGTGTTTCCTGCATCAGCTCATCGCCTCAACTTTAGCATTTATATTTACGATTTTTGACGTCCGAATTCTGAGAATTTTGATCGTTTCATTCCCAGAGTGCCTCGAGATTTATCCTGCCCAGCCGTTATCCACTGCGGAAGACACACACCTGTCCAACTTCACGCTGCAGTTCAAACGGTAACTGGGTTTAATAATAATAATAATAATAATAATAATAATAATAATAATCCTGGACAGCTATGAAGCTTAGAAGCTGACAGAAGTAATAAAATTGAATATATTTGAATTATAAACACATCACATTAAATAAAATTCTTTTTTTCTGGAAAGGTTCACATTTCTGATTTGTTTTGAACTTGCTAGGTGTAAAATCTGCCTTTGAAAACGTATCATTAAATAAAATAAAAAAAAATCTAAAAAAAATCAAAAATATAAATTTTATGTAAATCAGGCCAAAGGTGAAGCATCCAGCATTCAAAAGGAAAAGCAGACAGTTTGGTCGAACAAACAAAAACGTTTTCACGTTCTACTCAAATAGCGAGTTTTCTACACTTGATGCTCTAGTTAACTATTTAGCTAACATTTTAGCTAGTTAGGCTACGCTAACCTTAGCATGCTAGCAATCATTAGCTAGCTATCAGCCAAATGTAGCTGTTTATTTTGTAGCTGGAATTTAGCTATTTCAGTAGAACATAAAAACTTTAGATGCTCTTATCTCATCATGGTTCATATCTTCTGAACCATAATGTCGAATTATGATTTAAATCTTTATTTTAAATTTATGAAATACACCACAGAGGGGAAAGAAAGGCTTGTATTTACTGTGGCTTGTAAATAAATAAAATATACAAAATTCCATAGACGTCACCATGCCGTGGTGTTGTTTACATGTTTTTCTCCCCGTCTGTTTATTTCTCCTCGTTTTTGGTGTTTCAGGTTGCTGGAGGTGAACGTGTACTTCACTCTGAAGGCCATTAACCTGCAGACGGTGCAGCACCACGAGCTTCCTGACTGCTACGACTTCAGCATCATGGTGCGTCCACGTGACTCCTCAGCTTTTCCCTCCACAGATTCTCTCTGTTGCTTTTATTTCTACTAAACCCACAAACTAACTCCCACTCCTCCGTATCTCTCCATACTTCCTCTTTTTTTCTGGTCTATTTGTAGGAAAGACAATGAATGTGAAAATTCCGTCACTATAAATACACCGAACACTTCCTCATTCTGTTTCCTAATATTCCTTCCTGATTATAATCCGAACAGAAATGCTTTAAAGCTCCTCTTTTTCTTCTTCTTCTTCTTCTTCTTCTTCTTCATCTTGTCATCACGCTTCTCCTGTTGATCTCCTGTTTGATTTATTTTGGACGCAGATCACCTTCGACAACCGCGCCCACAGCGGCCGGATCAGAGTGGACCTGGACAACGAAGTGGACATCAACGAGTGCCGAGACTGGAAAGTCACGGGAGCGTGTGAGTGTCGTATCCCATGATTCCACTGTTCACAGGTCATAACTTTTTCCTAAACACCGCCCATGCACACTCACACGTTCCGCAGTGTGTTCCACATCTCTACAAATCAACCTTTGCCTTAATATTGTGTAATAACAGCAGCTGCACGTCACAGGTTTAGATCTGACACTGCATTGGGGAAGATTAGTCTTCCAAAATTTGGCAAGAGTAGCTCACTAACAGTTGCGTAGGTGGAGCTGAATAAGATTTAAACAATTTAGTTTTTTTTATTCCTTGAGCCTGCTGCATGTACACGAAGCTCCGCCCCCAGAACCTACAGCAGTTCAACTAGAATTAGCATGCTAACACGAGTTGTTATTATTATTATTGTTATTATTATTATTTTTAGCAACGAATGTCATGACATCACTTTCAAGCGCACTTGGAAAGTTATAACACAATAAACTTGCAAAATTTCTTTCTCAACATTTCTTTTCGAAAGCGCAGAATGAGAATTATCGTTGATTTCAGACTGAAATGGGGGCGGAGCTTTCTCAGCCGCATCATACACTTGCGCTGAAGCCATGGCTTTAAACTGTTATTTTTTTTAATCACGTTCTACGTATCTTTCCACGTTATCTTTACTAGTAAGAAATAAAAAAATCGACTATTGCACCTTTAATGCACTCGTTTAAACCATAATAAATCATGGTTTCTATAGTAACAGCTCATTCACAGGGACGTGGACGGCGGACGCTCCACTGATGATAAACACATTAAAAAAAAGTTGACGTGGTGAAGTTTTCTGTAAGGAGAAATGTGTTTGTTTATCATTTATGGAAGGAGTCTCCAGTGTCAGGGCTTTGAGGTAAAGCTGTAACAGAGGAGTTTACGCTTCTTTGCGGTTTCTCGGTCATAAAAAGCATTGATTATCACTGATTAATAAATAAAGTGTTGAGTAAGTTGGTAAGTTGCTGAGGTATAAGAGGAATAAAACACACCGGGGACGTGATTTTAGAGGTGGCAGTGACACCGAACACACTAATCCGTGTTAGACTGGACGAGAGAGGATCTTTATTACTCTTCTTACTCTCTGTTCCTTCTTCCACCAGCTCCTAAGAACATCTACTACACGGTGCTGTTCGACGTGGTGATCATTCTCACGTGTCTGGCGTCTCTGGTCCTCTGCACGCGCTCCGTGAGCACCGGAGTTCAGCTGCAGCTTGTGAGTGGCGAGAAAGAAATCTGCTTCTTGCTTTAAATGTTGTACACTAAAGAGCCGGAGATAAGCCGTATTTATCAATATATCAATATCTGTATTTAATTTTCACAGAAGAACCGTTTTTTTTTTTTTTCATAAACTTCACAACTCCACATCACAAATTTTAAGGGGGCGGAGCCTAGAGAGCAGAGTTATCCGTACTTGCTGATTTGGAGACAGATGTGTGATTTATGTATCGTTTACTATAAACTGCAGGAATATTTATTAATTTATTAACAGTTTTGGGGTGAGACTCTTATTACATCCTATACCGAACATATTTTTACTGATTTAATGTTTGGGATAAACATTTTGTAAATTAGATTGATTTGATTATTTTTGCGAAACCCCTTCATCCTGAATTATTTACCGTAAGTACGCTTTTGAGATTTTGCGTAGGCTAATTTCAATTCTGAGTGAAATTTTGTAAATAAATGGCAACTCTTCAGCTTTTTTGTTTGTTGTTCTATAATAATAATAATAATAATAATAATAATAATAATAATAATAATGAATTATTATTTTTTTAAAATAACACTACCACAGAATTTTTTTTTTTTCATTTATTGATGCAAATGAGGCTTCTGCCAGTAACTTATTCATAAAAAAAAAACCATCCTTGATAATATTAGAATCAAAATATATATTTTAAAGGAATAATTTTCTAATGGAAATGGAAGTCTAACAGAATGAGTATTTATTATATATTTAAGTAAATACCTTATGCTGCTGTGGGTTTTTGGTTTTGTTTATTTAATGTCATTGTGTAGCATAAAAGCTCACATTTCAGGGAAATTCCTCAGTAACATCCTCCTTCAGCGTGCAGGCTGAGATCTCTACACTGAGCTGTTTGATTCTGAATAATGAATAAAATTATTTGGAGAAAGTCAGTTTTAAATATATGATGATTAAGTGTGATTAAAGAAGAATTTTCCATGTCAGAATGACACTTAGTGTGACTCGTACAGCATGAAATAAGCTTTTTATTGCTACATGATGTGACACAACTGAAGAACTTTGTCATGCTTAACACACAGTCACTAAGTTCCTGATCATTTATTTCCTTTTTATTATTAGTGTGTAAGAGACGATGTGTTCTAAATACAGTTTATCTAAAAAAATTAATTAAAAAATTGACATGAGTGAAATCTGTAGAGTCTTGAGTTAGGATTTATAGCTCGATTCTACAGATTATATTCAGCAGTAAAAGATGATCTATAAACACACACACACTACACAGGTTAAATATTTTACACAGCTGAACTTTTTACTGCTTTTTCTAGTTAAATATTTTAAAGACATTGGTTAAGGGTTCATCTCTCTCTCTCTCTCTCTCTCTCTCTCTCTCTCTCTCTCTGTCTCTCTCTGTCTCTGTGTGTGTGATTTCCTGCTTACAGGAGTACACCAGCTTCTTCCTGAAGCATTATGGGAAGCGAGTGTGTTGGTCTGACCGGATGGAGTTTATTAACGGCTGGTACATCCTCATCATCATTAGCGACGTCCTCACCATCACTGGCTCGCTGCTCAAAATCGCCATCCAGCTCAAGGTACGATACGAGTCTCACACACACGTCTGCAGATGGAATTGTGTTGTGTCAAATAACTTGCGCTAAAATATCTCGATTGCAAAATACTGACCTGGCAGGCTTTTACGAGTTATGACATCTGCAGCATCCTCCTGGGCACCGGCACCATGCTCGTGTGGATCGGCGTGCTGCGCTACATGGGCTACTTCAAGAAATACAACGTAAGTCTCTGGTTTTTGTTTGTTTTTTTTCCTGGAAACCAGGCCAAGATAAAATGTAAAACTGTAGCCACTGCTGCGATGTTTTTTTGTGGAAACTCAGCCCAGTTTTTTTCCCCCTGCAGATCCTGATCATCACCCTGAGAGCGGCGTTCCCCAACGTGATCCGTTTCTGCTGCTGCGCTGCCATGATCTACCTCGGCTACTGCTTCTGCGGCTGGATCGTACTCGGACCCTACCACGAGAAGGTGAGTACTTATAAGATGGACAAACATCACCGAGCATCTTGGTCAGTTAGCAGGTTAAAGTGACGCAACAAAAGGATTTTCTGGCTTATTGTGACATTTTTTCAGGACTGTGTGGAGATAAATGTGAAGTCTTTTCAAATCAGATTTGAATATCTAGATTGGACAAGTGAATGAGAACGCTCAGATCGGAATTCATGTGGCTTTTTCCCCAGCGTTGTTATCCAGCTGAGGAAAGTGTGGCATCCAGCAGTGGTATCAGTGTCTATATTCAGTGGGAGGACGGGGAAATTGGATTGCTATTCGATTGATTTATTTGTGGAAATGAATTTATTCAAGCCACATTGTAAGGAAGCTACTGAAGCTGAGTCACGTTCAAAAAAATTGCCTAAGAAATGGTAAAGAGTGGCCACACATGAAGATAGCTCCACTTGCAAAGCAAAATAAAGAGTCTTAATGCGAAAAGATACACAGATTCGATAAACACTCCTACAGTCTGAAGCTAAACCATTAGTTTGCATTCATTAATATTCAGTAGAATTTTATTTGTATAGCACTTTTAACAATGAACATTGTCACAAAACAGCTTTACAGAAATAAATACATTCAGGATATAAATTTTAAATGAATGAAATTATCCCTAATGAGCAAACCAGAGGTGACGGCGGTGAGGAAAAACTCCCCGAGACATCATGAGGAAGAAACCTTGAGAGGAACCAGACTCAAAAGGGAACCCATCCTCATCTGGGTGCAACGGATAGTGCGATTATAAATCATTCCCCTTCTATAACTACAAATAGTGCAATTGTGTAACCAGGAAATTCATTATAGTTTTCACATGAAGTCTGTTTTGTTGAAATGATCAAATTGTTCACTGATGGAGACTTGAGTGCAAAAGTGTTTGTGGGAATTGCAGTCTTAAATCTATAATCATAATGATAATCTAATCATAGCAGTCACATAATATTCATGTGCGTCTCTTATTTTTCATAATGATTCAAACTATTGTCTTGCAGTTCCGTACCCTGAACACGGTGTCCGAGTGTCTGTTCTCCCTGATTAACGGAGATGACATGTTCGCCACCTTTAAAAACATGCAGCAGAAGAGTTACCTGGTGTGGCTGTTCAGTCGTGGTTACCTGTACACCTTCGTCTCGCTCTTCATCTACATGGTGCTCAGCCTCTTCATCACCCTAATCACCGACACCTACGAGACCATCAAGGTAACAAACTGCCCCGGGGAAGGTCACTGAGAGTCGCACACGGGCGTGTGCTAGGGAGCAGAGTGGTGGAAAAGGAGGAGAAATAAAAACCCAAGAGAAGTTTGTATTAAAGATGTGCTTTGGTTTGAACCAGCGTTTAAATCCAGTCCAGCTTTTTAAACAATCAGGGAATTTTTTCAGAAATGATAAAATACGTTGCTGTCTGCAGCAACTGAAAGATTTTTCTTCCCTTGAGGATGAGTAGAGCAACAGCTAGAAACCTTAAAACTCAACCTTACTCTGTTGAGTAAAATGTCTTTGTCCCTGATGTATATTTACACATTACATGCCTTTCGCATTATTATAAAGCACTGTATGATAATTATTTCCTCATGAAATCATAGTGTTTTGTTGTAAAATATCTAGAATATATTTCTGCCTTACTGCTAAGATATTAGAAATTAAATATGCTGAGATTTCGAGTCCAAATACAGGAGATTCATCACTTTTATTTAAAAACGCAGTCCATTTGAATTTGGAAAATGACTTTTTTTAAAATTACTTTTAAAATGGTTTTAACAGAAGTCACTGAACAAACATGAAGTAAAGTCTGTAACACTGAAAGAGGCCCGTGCTAGTTATCTTCACGTGAATTAAGACTACATTAAGGTTGTTAGATATTGGATATTGAGATAAAGATGATTAAATTAGCCTTTGTTGTTGATGTCGGAGTTACTGATTGGCTGCAGATCACCTGTACAGTGCTTTTTTTTAAATCTAGTCTTGATGTATGGTTTATAATCGATGCTACACATTTCCGTGTTTAATGTATGCCTGGAACGTAGCTGATCTTTTACTAAAACCTTCTGGAAGTCGACTCTTGTAATGAGATGGGATATTTTTTTCGTTTCCAGCAGCAGCAGTTGGACGGAAATCCTGTGTCTGAGCTCCAGGCCTTTATATCCGAGTGTAAAGATCATCCGAACTCGGGCTGTTACCGTGTGGAGGACCGATCCTCTTCCTGCCTCTTCTGCTGCACTCGGAGGTGAGCTTTTAACTGAGCGCTGAGTAGGAGAGGAACGGAGAGCTCTTATCTGTACATCTAATTCTGATCTAGAAGTAAATATCACGTGTCTGTGATGATGCCTGAGCATCGTGTCTGGATGCCACTGGGGTTAGAGATATCCTAAATAAAGGAGAACGATGTTATAGATCTCCGTTTGTGATAAATCGAGATCTGGGTTATGTTTTTATGATTTATGAATGCAGATTTCAGAAGTGAAGTAAAGAAGGTTATTTTTTCTTCTATGGTTCCTTTCTGCCGCTTTTCTTTTACTTTTTGTGTGTACTATGTTACGTTTATATAGAATTATACTGTAATTATACTATAATATACTCACTTACTTATTTACAATTATATACTAAACCATGTAATTTATTACTAGCATGCACTATTATAAATATATAATATTTATTATACAATATACTATACTATGTAAAGTACTTTGTTTTAAAACTTACTTGTGTACTTTCTATTATTTAATCATTTGGGTCTGTCCATGTGCCACTGAAGAAAGCAGGGCCTCCATTTTTCAGAAAATTTTGTTATTTAAATGGCGTAATCCTAATTTCTTGCTTCTGTCTTTAATAAACTGAATAATTGAATGAACCCCAGAAGGACGTACATGAATTACAGCATTCCCCCATCTTGAAATAATAATAAAAAAGAATAAATATTTAATTTTATCCCCAAACAGAGGTTTTATTCAGTAAATCGTCTGTCATTTCCAAACCAACGCGTGTTTCCAGAAAATGAACATGAGATGAGTTCAGATTGTAACTAAAGCATTTCCTGTTTCCTGTTTCAGGCTCAGCGACCTGCACGAGAGACTGGAGTGTTAAACACGGGACGGTGATGTCACACCGAAAATAATTCATCATTACGGTTTAATCTACTTACATCTAAACACAAAAAGGCTATGAAGGAGCATTGGCAGTGTTTCCCACTCGCTTTATTTCTGTAGGTCAGACAGAACACGTTACAGCACTTGCACTTGCAGCTCACAGTTGGGAATTTATTCAGCGATGCACAAAACTATAAATAAATATTTGTTACATCATAAATAAATTTTTTTGCGGCCATGCAGTCTGCTTTATGCACTTGATACTTGGTTTTTGAATTTCCACCTAAAGATTTCTTGCTATAAATAAAATAAAATCTGAAATCCTCAGTGTTCACTCTCTACCGTGGAGGAAAAAAATCTTTCTAGTATCTTTAAATGAAGCTGAAAACTATTTTAATGGTATGACTGGTCATTTGAGACACACTTTCAGGGCAGAAAATAAATGCTGCTGTCCCAATTTAGCAAAAAAATCCAATAGAGCTGACTTTAATCAGAGCCACAGCACATTATGAACATAACATAAAATACTGACTGCTGCGACTGGCTGCTATTAACACATTAATAAAGCTTATTATTAAAAGGAGCATTATTAAACGCCACATAACCAGTCCACGGGAAAAATAATTCCACCCACTCTGACGGAAAAATCTCATGTGAAATGTGAAAATAAAAATAAAAACAACAGATCCAGTACACGTGGGAAATCTAACGTCTAAAAGCTGCATGTGTAAAGTTCACGTAAAGTTTGTGACTTTTCTTTAAGAGTGCTGCAACATGGATTACTCTCCTGAGGAGAAAAATGGCACAAAATATTGTTTCCTTAATGAAATAAAGAAAAGATTTTCATAACAATCTCTTCTGTAATTCTTTCTCTAAGAGACACAGTGAAATAAACCTTTTCATTCTGTGATCCAAAGCGTATGGAAATTTACCCATATTTATTTACACTAAGCTGGATTTGCATAAATAAATGTAAATGGGGAAAAAAAAACTTTTTCTGGTAGAGATTAATTGTGATATGTATTTTTTAATGACTTCATCTGCAGTGTCTCGCTGTATGCTGAAATCATTAGAGTAACTCTTTATTAAAAGGTTAGATTTTAAGGTTTTACTTTATACAAGAGCTTTTAAAATCATTTATATTGTGTAAGAAATAGATTGTGAAGTCGTTAAGGGGCTCGTTAAGCACGTACAGTATCTTTAATTGGTCATAATTAAAATTTTAAATCTGTATGATGTAAAAAAAAAAGACATCAGTTAGCTTTAATGTTAACAACAGATTTGTTCAGTCGTGCGATGTTACTGTTTCTGCTCAGTTCATAAATTTTAACTTTAAATTTTTTTTTTTTTTTTGTATTCAGGAACTCACTCACTAAACTTCAAACCAAACTCCTGATTCAGTTCTTTTTATTTACTTCATTCTTTTGTGTCTGATTTTCCTGAATAAAATCTTTGCCAAAAGATATAACCACAAATGAAACAGCAATAAATGATCAACATTTTCAAGCAGTGGCATATGCATAAAAAAAAAGTCTAACTACGTTAAATTGAATTTAAATTTGCAAGTAATAATCGTAGAAGACCTGAATTTTTCAGGACAGAGGAGTTTCCAGTTTCTCGGTAATAAAATAAATGAATAAATAAAACAAATGACAAGCTGTGTGGAGTTTTTGTCTTACTAACTTTCAGAGAGAGAATAAAGAGAGGCTGGTGAAGGAACGACTGTTTATAGCTGCTATAATATAAGCGAGAACAGGAACTAACCTGTTTCATGGATGTTCCACAACATATCATGTAACTATAAATGGATAAATTCGACATTATTTGAGGTTAGACCTGTCCTAGGTTAATAACTCGGTCAGTGAGAGCTGACTTTGTGTTTTCATGTTCAAGGTCAGGGTACTTACAGTGTTTGGTCCACAGGGGGCAGTGTTGGCTTCCATCTCAGCCACTGCGACTCCTGTACTGCAGATAAACAGTGAATTTAACACTTTCTCCTGTTCTTTTCACTTAAATGTAAGTCATAAATGTTTACAGCACTGCAATGCCCACATCAGTATAAACTGCTAGCGGCGGCCATTTTAAAGTTTAAGAGAATCCTAAGTGAAGCTCAGAGTAAATTCTGAATCCTCAGTATTTCTGAATCACACATCACACACTCCTGACCATTTCCACTAGACAAAATAAGACAAACTCAGGTCTCTCGATAGCCGAAGGTTCATCTTAACAAGCAAACGAGCCATTAATGGAATAGGAATGGTTTTATTTTATAGACATGTCATGTGGAAATACTAAACAAATACTCCAAGTAAAACATAACAGATTATAATTTGTTTGAGTGTGTGTGTGTGTGTGTGTGTCTCCCAAAGTAAAACCCTGCCCAGGACTTTACCTGGATTGCACTGGACCTTGTTGTAATCAAATACACACAGGTATGAACACATTCTAACACCCAAAACTCTCTGGCCTACTTTCTCTCTCTCTCTCTCTCTCTCTCTCTCTCTGTGTGTGTGTGTGTGTGTGTGCGAATGATGGTACACTCTTGACCTAGTAAAAGCAATCTGTGGACTGAGACAATCTCTCGTGACACATTTTTCACTCGTCCAGACACACACAGGAGGAAAGCATGTCCTAGTTTTTTTTAGTTGTTTAACAATTTTTTTTTTAAGGATAAACAATCCACTTCCTGTAAGGATTGTTTCTATGACAACATTCAGGAAGCAGGAAGGTGACACTTTGCCCTGACGTGTCTTTAAGTGTAAATTGAACTGACTAAACACATTAAAGCAGGTGGACAGGACGAGTGTGAGGTCCGAGATGTTAATGCAGGATTACTGTGAGCTGGTTTAAAATGGATTGAACTGAAACCCTGAAAAGACAGCGGTACATTATCCCACTGTGTACGTGTGTGTGTGCGTGTGTGTGTGTGTGTGTGTGTGCGTGTGTGCGTGTGCGTGTGTTAAAAACACTTCCTCAATTCTATTAGGTAAACAGACATAATTGAGTATTCTCAATGTCACACTACAGGATGAATCCTTCTCTCTAGAGACAGGTGTGTGTTAATGAGAGTTTCACACACACACACACACACACACACACACACACACACGTGCTTCCTGACGTGCATTACAGCTGTCTTGTACATGCTGATTGGTCAGAAAGTGTTCATTAGTTTTTCTGTAAGGAATCATTTATATAAACATTTATGGAAGGAGTCTCCAGGTTCAGCGCTTTGTAACAGTCAGAGGTAAAGCTGCAACTTTACATACATGTAATTTTACACCTTCTGGTTTTTAGGTAACAAAAAAAAAAAATAATAATAAGCAGCTTTTTTTTTTTTTTTTTCTTATTAACTTCAAGAGAAAGAAAAAAGAGAGGGTAGTGAGGGAACGAGTGCTTATATTCGGATTAAAGGAAGATTGATGGTTATGAAAGATGCAACAATTTATACATTACTAAAAAAAAAAAAAAAAAAAAAAAAAAAAAAAAAAAAAAAAAAAAAAAAAAAGTACCCTCCTTAACTTGCTCATTCACGATGATTGGGCTGCCACTAGGGGGAGCTCGTACTCAAGTAGCATGTTGTGTTTGTTAACGTTGAAATCTTGGTCGTAGTAGGCTGAAGCCGGGTTTATGCTGTATACGATTTTCAGCCTGATTTTGCTTTCACGGAAAACAAATCGCGCATCATATAAAACCATTGTTTGATCGTGAGTTGAGATTGTCGCTCTTAGAACTCACGGATAATGTGAGCAGCTTAGTGTCACTGCGAGCAAAACCAGCTGACAACAAAGTTCTGGCAGGGTGAGAAAGTTTGTTTTTTTTTTTATTAAAATCTCGCTGCTAGGTCGCTTGTCTAAAATCCACCAATAGGAAGACGGTATACTCACAGGACAGCTTCAAATATGGTAGCGTAGCTGCGATGGATGAAACGTAAATGAAACGTGCTACTGGACAGAAAAATATTTTTACCTGAAGCTCACTTTGAAAAGCGTTTCTGTTTTCTGATTCTCTGATGAGCTGATTTCTGGATCATATTCATTGTCTTTAAGCACAGATCTGTCGTTAGAGAATCTTCATCGTATAATCTGACATGCAGAACACACGCAATCACACGGTCTGTTACAGAATTCAGACGAGAATTGATTTTGTACAGTGTGATGAGTAACGATCAGCCTACAGCCAGGACGGTTCCTCACAATGACACCGTGTCCTTGTTTCATCCGAGCGGCCGTGTCTCCAATAACGACCGTATTTACAACACCTAATCTTATATCCTTTAAAACCTGGTTAATGTAACACACCTTTAAAATGCTTTAGTGAAAAATCAATCCCAAACAGAGAGCTGGGGAAAATTAAAGATGTTAGTCAAATCAGCTGAGGTTGATTGTTGAACAGATGGAGAAGGAAAGGAGAAAAGAGAAATAATGGAAGGTGACTGAAAAGTGTAGTCTATTACAGGAGAATGTAAGAATGATGGATCAGTGGAGTGATGTGTGGATTACAGCTTTATCGATAGGGTTGCCAGGTTTCAGCAAACTTCCCATCCCAACTACATCTCAATAACTCACCAAAATGACCTGAAACGAGCCCAGAAGATTCAGGCAGTGAAAAAGGGAAACAAGTTTTTTTAGTTTTTTTTAGTCAGGGTGAAAAGAAGTTCACTGTGGTGCGCACGCATTTCTGATTTACAGTCTCCGCAGTACGCCTTTTTATCGTCGCCTGATGCAGCTATTATCCACACCATAATCCTATTTTCTCTTTCTCATCCTTGCAATCTGCACACTGTAGATACACTTTCTGCACTGACGCTTTCCCTTTGTTTGTCACAGCCTTTGTTTTTGGAAATCGATTAGATTTCATTCTGATTATTTGCTCTAAAACATGATCTTGGTGGCCAAAACTACCAAAAACAGCTCAATATGGTGTAAAAATCACCACCCTGGCAACATTGCCAGTAAACATGAACTGTAGTTTGTTCCACACATCACCAAAAAAAACCTTATTTTGAATTGTACATTTTTAAATTTCAGGTTCTTCCACTCAACCTCCACATAGCACTCTGTTCATCTGTATGAAGTGTAGTATGAAGTATACTGTTCATGAAAGTCAATTAAATCTTAAATGAAGGTAAATTAAACATCTACAGCCTTATAATTACCCCGAACCTTTTTAACTAGTGAATTAGGAGACTAGTTAATGTTCTGCTTCCTAATGTTACTTTTCTGTCCCCGTGTTGTGTTTCAGCTTCAGTTGTATATTACAGATTTACCGCTGTGCTACAAGACGTTTAAATAAACGAAGTGAAATTGAAATATGATCAAAATACCTGTTAAATCCAAGGCGAATAAGTGAAACAGAAACACACTCCCACATGGCGTGGTGTTTAACCCGTGTCTAAAACCACACCCTCTTCACTATAAAGTGCACTGCTTTGGCAGTCGGCGAAGTAAAGAAGCAAAATTCAGATCATAAATGTCTCGGCTAATCAAATACATCTGAGGTAAAAGAGAACATTTTGTAGGTTTTGTAATTAAATTCCCGCTGAGACTCATGTTGCTCATTTCCTGAGCATAATAAAACGCTTAATTTAATTCTCTTAGAGGAAAGAAGTGGAGAAAGTTCAGTAAAATGTAAAGTGGAAAAATACATGATTGAAGAAAACGGCTTGATTAGGACACGGCGTCATTTTATTTTTTTTCCCAACAGTCAGATTTTCGCTCGCGTCCTGAGGCGCCACTTAGATTAATTAAAAACCAGACCCTTGTTCGTGACTTGATTAGTGTTTATTCAGACACTTTTAAACTTTAAAATCTCAAAACTGGAACTTTCATTACTACACACACACACACACACACACACACACAGCTGAGAAACATAGCCCTTATTAAAGAGAGTAAATAGACAAAAAAAATCATTCATCATTATCACGACTAACAGAAGTCAAAACGTGTAATATTTATATATTATTTATTGAATTATATCTTTATATATCTAATGTTTTTTGCTTTATTATTTCACTGATGATAGTGAATGTTTGGTTATCAGTAACTTTCTTTCTGTCTGGTGATTTTTTAAAAACTTTTTAAATCTTTTTTTTAATCATTTTTCTTAGATCGGATTTGAATAGAAAGACGAGAGCTCCAGGACTCGACGCTCCCTCCGTTATCGTATCTTATATTTTACAAAAAAAAAAATTAAAATATGAAAAGAATAATTTATAACTCATAATGATTTATGAGAACCACCAATGAGTCCTGTTGTTAGTGGTTCAACAAAATGTATTACAGTGTGTTACTGTGCATTTATATATATTTTGTATATTTGTATATTTTATATTATATTAAAATGAGACACTGATACTCGAATCATATGAGCGTGCTCACTTTTCTAGAGTGCAGTGTAAGTTGGAAAACATGGTGGAAAGATATAAATCACCGTAAAAGAAAGGATCACAGCAAGTCACAGTGTGTGTGTGTGTGTGTGTGTGTGTGTTAAAATGAACAAACTTGTTATAAAAGACAGAGACTCAATGGGAAAACTGAAATGTCTTTAAATCTGCCTTTAAAATCCGTTGACTATCACAACGGCCTGGTACACACACACGCACACACACACGCACACACACACACACACGCACACACACACGCACCTTCCTGAAAATCTATGTTCTCACAGAATCAGGATTTATTGTTCCCGTCTAAGCAGTTCTTATACTCCAATTCCGCAGCTGAAGTGTGTAGCGAGTGTGTAGCGCCGATTCCTGTAACGTCACACTCTATTTCCTCCCAGCAAATTTTCTTTCCTCACCTCCTCTCCGTCTTTATCACGAGGGATCAAATCAAAATGGCGGAAACTCAAAATGCTGACGCAGCTAGGTCCCAGTGTGCGGCGGCGGGAGAGGGAGGTGTAAAGGTTCATCGATGTTCACCACCAGCTCTTCAGGCTTCACGCCGCCTGAGCAGCCAGAGTGATTATGGGTAACGTAGTTTGTTTCCAGAAGACGTGGGAGTTCGCTCATCTCGCTGCCGCCGGCCGTGATGCAGCTCACGTCGCTTTTGCTTCTGCGGTTCGCCGAACGAGGTCCAAACACCCACTCTGATGAAGAAAACAGTCAGCGTTATAATGTACACCATATCAAAATGATGTCACGTGTAACATCACACCACAGAGCTGCTGAGTTCTGGATTCTGATTCGTCAGATTAAAAACTTTTACTTAACAAAGAAACCATATAGGAGTGTATACAGTAAAGTTTTCTGTAAGGAGATGTTTTTTAACATTTATGGAAGGAGTCTCCAGTGTCAGCGCTTTGTAACAGTCAACGCTGTAAATGTAAATGTTTAAATTAATATTACATGTAATTATAAATGGATAAAATATGACGTGTTGTTATTTAATTAATATTAGACTGCTGTGGTATAAGAGGAATAAAACACTGACATGCTGTCATAAGAAAATAATCATTTCAATCATTTCATCATTGATTACTTTCCCGTAACAGCACATCCCATAGTGTTTCATTCCTCTTATACCAAAGCAATTTGCCAATGATGACAATTTTTCTAATTAAAAGAATGACAAATTGATATTCATATTTATATTTGTGTTTAACGTTGTCGAACAAGTCCAAGAAACTTCACCATATCACAATTACACACGTTTATGCTGTTACTTTAGAAACGATAACGTATCAGAACGAGTGCATTAATATAAACCTGCACTACTGTCAGAGCTGCTGTTATAGAAAACTAATCAACACCTTCTGACCAATCAGAATGCAGAATTCAGCAGCGCTGTGGTGTAACCTTCCTTTAACTAACAAACCGTGACCTTCCGCATTAATACACTGAGTATTCATTTATTATGGATTATCGTTTGGTAGTTAAATAATGAACACCTGCATTAACCAAGTGATAATTCTGTGGAACTTTTGTCAGTTTTTCCGTCTGTGGTTCCGTGGTGAACTTCTCCACTGGCACATGGGAGAGTTTTGCATTCTTGGTCAATGCAAAACACCATCTGAGGGCAGCGGTGGCTAGGCGGGTCTGGGTTCTGTGCTAATGACTGGAAAGTTGTAAATTCAAATCCCAGGACTGCCAGAGAGTCATTTCTGAGAAAAACCAATAATAATAATAATAATAATAATAATAATAATAATAATAATAATAATAATTGATAGAGCTGCGAGCAGCAATTAAGAAGCCAGAAGCCACTGTGACCATCAGCTCAAGGTGATATACTATATTTGACTGCATTATGTCAAGCCATTGCTTAGATATGACCTCACTTCCTGTTTTCAGTAGCCCTCCCACATTGCAAATTAATTCGAAGCTTGTTTGTTAACATTAGGTCATTTATGCCAAGTTTGGTGTCAAATATGTAAAAGCGTTGCTGAGACACGTCCTCACTTCCTGTTTGGTGACTTCATCATCACATTTGTTTGTGTGGTATGTATATCAGAAACGAGTTTTGTTCGGGTTGTTCTCACGAAGCTGTGACGATTGGACAGAATTTCTAAGAGAAGAAGCCAAAAAAAAATGTTTATGAAAAAATCCAATATGGCGGAAATGAACATCATGATATGTTTAAAGGTTTTACGATGTTGCGTTGCGGAGATATTACTGCAAACGTTTGTCCAAATTCCACCTGTTGGTGAAAACTACGGTGTACAGATAAGTAGCTGAGACTGTCTTCTAACACAATGCCAAATTTCATAAAAAGCAAACAAAGCATTCTGTGAGCTGCAATACACTCCCATGTGGAAGAAGAAGAAGAAGAAGAAGAAGAAGAAGAAGAAGAAGGAGGAGGAGGATGAGGATGCGGAGGAAACAAACCTTAGGTGCTTGGCCCCCTAATACTAGTTTCGCACCCATTAAGAGTCCTGTTACAATCTGGAAGCGGACGATGAAGACGTTCTTAAACACAAACTCCGAGCTATTTAATAAAACACTTGTGTTTATCAGCAGAGTGCAAACTGTTATAAAATATTTTAAAAATCCTCTACGTGTTTAAAACCTTCTGACTGGCAGTTATGGTTGTAAAAGATTAATAACTTGTACATTTGGCTGAAAAAAGTTAATGGTGTCACTGAACTCATTTAACACTCGAGCAGAACCTGAGAAACTGTCAGACTGCTTCTGAAATGTTCAGCACAGAAATGTTAAGAACCTTCAGCATGATTTCTGTTATTAGACTCAGCTGTAGCCCTGTTTCACATGTTTATATCTTCATTTTTTATTCAAGCCTCGTTTTTAACGGACATATTCATGTAGTAACGTCGTCATTCCCCAGATTCCGTGATAAGCTTGTTGTTGTTTTTTTTTAAGCGACAGTCCTGCAGTATCCTGACTGAGTCTGAACGTGATGAAGTGATGGAACATTTTTCATCGTTGAAGCTTGTCATTTTTAGTGACCCTCACTATCTAACCGCTCTGCTTTCCGGGAACACGGCCAAACCCAAATCCCTCTGGAGCTCCAGGCAGGATTGGCGCGTGGCACAGGATGGAGTTTATCCTAACTGTAGCACACACACACCTTCTTCACAACCGTGTTTTTATCACTTAGGCATCAAAAGAGCGTTAGAGTAAATATTACCGTATATCTCTTTACTGAGCTGATCATTTTATACAGAGGCATCATGTGTAATTTAACTCTACTGATACCACTGCAGTGTTGAATTCTGGATTGTGATTGGTCAGAAGGTGTTGATTAATTGTCTATAACAGCAGCTCTGACAGTAGCGCAGGTTTATATTAATGCGCTCGTTCTGATACGTTATCGTTTCTATAGTAACAGCTCATTCACAGGGACATGTACAGCAGACGCTCCACTGATAAACTGATTTTAGAAAATGTGTGTAATCATTGATATGGTGAAGTTTTCTTGAAGTAAGGAGATGTTTATTTAACATTTATGGAAGGAGTCTCCAGTGTCAGCGCTTTGTAACAGTCAGAGGTAAAGCCGTAACTAAGTTTTCCGACATCTTCAGGACAGAGGAGTTTACGCTTCTTTGCGGTTTCTTGGCAACACGACAAGTTTTAATGTCATGATGCCAGTGAGTGTGTCGCAGGTGTGCCTATAATACACGGACGATACACACTGCTGCAGTGTCTCTCTCTCTCTCTCACACACACACACACACACACACACACACACTGAACTACACAAGGGAAATACATCATCTGCAGAACACGCAGAAGGTCCAGGACTCAAGTTGTCTCTCTTCTCTTTTTTCTTTTTTACAATCCATAAGACAAAGTGCTGCAGGCTGCAGTAAACTCCCACAGCACTAAAGCTGGACTGTGTGTGTGTGTGTGTGTGTGTGTGTGTGTGTGTGTGTGTGTGTGTGTGTGCTGCAAATCCAAAAAGGAGGAGTATATTTCAAGTATGATATATCTGGATCACGTCAATGCCACAATCTATCATAACACTCATCGAAAGCGTATCTAGAACCTCTGGGATTCAGGGATTGATCAGAATTCGGCAAAAAATATAGTAAAATATCGTAATTATACATTTTACTGTGATACTGAAAACATCATCATGTATTTATTTTCCGACACATCAGTGGTGCTATAAAATCAAAACAAACACATACGAAAACAAGTTTTTTTTATATCAAAAACCTGAAGCAATGTACTGAGGAAAAGGAGGGAAATTATATTATTGGTACAAAACTACTACTACTACTACTAATAATAATAATAAAGAGGAAGAAGAAGAAGAAGAAGAAGAAGAAGAAGAAGAAGAAGAAGAAGAAGGAGAAGTTCCATAACTGTAATGTTACCCAGCCTGAAAATTGTCTCAGAAAAAAAAAATTAAGAGACAGAGAGAGTGTGAGACAAACAGACAGGGAAACAAAGAGAAACAGAAGGAGAGAGAGAGAGAGATGCAGGGAAAGAAAAAGAAAAAGAGAAACAGATGGAGAGAAAGAGGGCGACAGAGAGACAGACAGTCATATATAGAGAGAGACAGATAAAGAGAGAGAGACAGAGAGAGAGAAAGACAGATAGACAGAGAGACAGACAGAGAGAGAGAGAGACAGATAAACAGAGAGACAGATAGAGACAGAGAGACAGACGAAGAGAGATGGACAGATGGAGAGAGAGACAGACAGAGATAGAGACAGAGAAAGAGACAGATAGAGATAGAGACAGATAAACAGAGAGAGATAGGTAGACAGTGAGCGAGACAGATAAAGAGAGAGACAGAGAGACAGACAGAGAGAGAGACAGATATAGACAGAGACAGACAGATGGAGAGAGAGAGACAGACAGAGACAGAGACAGAGCGAGAGAGACAGACTGACAGATGGAGAGAGAGACAGAAACAGAAAGACAGATAGAGAGAGACAGATAGAGAGACAGAGAGACAGACAGAGAGAGAGAGACAGATAGAGAGACAGAGAGACAGACAGAGAGAGAGACAGAAAGACAGACAGACAGATAGAGAGAGACAGATAGAGAGACAGAGAGACAGACAGAGAGAGAGA
>CM040469.1:24267426-24292426 GCA_022758105.1 Pangasianodon gigas
CAGACAGACAGATGGAGAGACAGAGAGACAGACAGATAGAGAGACAGACAGATAGAGAGAGAGACAGACAGACAGATAGAGAGACAGACAGATAGAGAGAGAGACAGACTGACAGATGGAGAGAGAGACAGAGAGACAGACAGATAGAGAGACAGAGAGACACAGATAGAGAGAGACAGACAGAGAGAGAGACAGACAGATAGAGAGAGACAGATGGAGAGACAGAGAGACAGACAGATAGAGAGACAGACAGACAGAGAGAGAGACAGACAGATAGAGAGAGAGACAGACTCACCCACAAACTCGTGCAGCAGGTCTTTGACCAGATGTCCCACTATGGCGTAGGCCACCAGCACCACCACGAGCGCCGCCATCAGCAGGTACAGCACGGCTTTGGGCAGCGGAATGGGCTCCCGGTCGGGCGGCTCGCGACCACCGTGCACGAGCACATCACCCTCCGAGTACGAGTACTGGTACACGTGCTCGGTGTGGTTGGAGTCCGGGGGCGCGCGGCTGGCGGGCTCGAGCGCTACGGTCACCACGGCCACCGTGACCGCCTCCGCCTCCTCCACGCCGCGGTGCACGAGCCCGGCCGAGCGGTTGACGAGCGGCAGGATGTGAGACAGGAAGAAGCTCCAGTCTTTGATCGCGGTGGTGTTGCACGACAACATGGCGACTTCCATGTGCACTCCTCAGTCCGCGCGCACTTTGTGCACAAGTTCTCCTCCGCGGCATCGCCGGCGCGCGACCATCACTGCTGTGTCTCGTGCACGGCTATTCCGGTTTACCCAGGAGTCTTCTCGGTGAAGACCGAGTGCAGTCAAAAGAGCCACGAGTTCGTGTGTGTGTGTGTGTGTGTGTGTGTGTGTGTGTGTGTGTGTTTCACATACCGGCTAATGCTTAACGGACATTTCTCCGTTTCATGTGATCATGCTCCTTAGAAAAAAAAAATTTGACAGAACGACCCGTTTCGGAGCGACTTCTCGAGCTCTCGTGCAGAAATCCTGAAACGACACCGACGACGTCTGGACGGTGAAGTGCGCGCGCCGGCGTGCGTTTGGCACAAAACACACACACACACACACACACACACACAAAGCGAGCTAAGTCCCGCGCGCTCCTCTGAGCCTGTGTGGTGCAGATCTGAGCCAAGTAAATAGCGCGCGCGTGTGCCGTGTGTGTGTGTGTGTGTGTGCGTGTGTGTGTGGCGCACGTGCGCTGTCCATAATGGCACGCGAGCCAAGAAGTGACACATCACGAGCTTACCTGTACAATTACTTCTGTAAATCACAAATCTGCAGAACTATAGACTGCATGACGCGGTGCTTTCTAACGCATTATAAACATGTGACCAGAGTTCAACCGTGAGAACAACAATAATAAAACACAACATCATCTGTGTTCCAAGATTAGACAGATAGAGAGCTGGAAATGTAAATTACTGCATAATAATAATAATAATAATAATAATAATAATAATAAT
The DNA here is from genome assembly GCA_022758105.1 of Pangasianodon gigas. Taxonomy (NCBI): domain Eukaryota; kingdom Metazoa; phylum Chordata; class Actinopteri; order Siluriformes; family Pangasiidae; genus Pangasianodon; species Pangasianodon gigas. The sequence goes on from CM040469.1 coordinate 24,268,910, forward strand.
AATCCTCAGTTAAGGCAGCTGTGAACTGCTTTTAATGCTGTACTTAATGCACGCATCCAAAAGTTACTAAAAGTTGCCACATGATGTCAGAGTTATGCATAATTTGCATATTCATTGCATCATCATGCTCATTTGCATATCAGTTTCTGTTGCATAAAGAAGGAAGATTTTTGGAAGGGACTCAGAACAGAAGAGAAGAGAGTTTTATAGAGTAGAATATAAACTATAACACTGATGATAGAAAAAGGTTGCCTTTGGTCACGACATCACAAATGAATTGTGTACTTATTTTTACAAAAATGATAATTTCTATCAAGAATGCAGACAAAATAAAGCAGTTGGTAAACAAACATGAAAAAAACAAGAGTTATAGATGGAATAACTCACTTTTATTGCTGTAAATATCAAGAAGAGAGTTTAAAATGCAGCATAAAGAAGTGCAGGTACACAATGCGCTGAACAACGATGATCAGTGATTGGTTGTTGGAAACAATGCTGATTAGTGATTGGTTGTTGGAAACAATGCTGATTAGTGATTGGTTGTTGGAAACGATGCTGATCAGTGATTGGTCAGTTGTTCATGAAGCTCAACCACTGAACAGAGCAGAATTTTATAGAACAGTTGAATTGTGTGAATCAACAGTTATTCACTGCTTGTGAAGAGCTTTAACAGATGGGACTCACTGTTTTCCAGAGAAATCCATTGTTACCTCCATCTCCATCTCTCTCTCTCTCTCTCTCTCTCTCTCTCACACACACACACTCTCTCACACACACACACACATCAGAGGGTCGGATTAAAGGTTTCTGCTCTTCTTATCTCAGCAATCACTTTACAGCACTCTCACTCTGACTGCAGACATTTTGGGAATGTAATCCACTCTGAACACGAGAGAATGCTTTTAGTATTTCATTTATTTCTTTTTTATTTCTTTCTTTTTTTTTTAAAAAAAAAAAAAGCAACAATCCCTTCAAAATGTCTGCAAATTTTGCTTTCTCATTTGTCCTCTGAAGTCTCATACTTCATCAGAAGCCTGACCTCAGGGTCGTCCAGAAGATATCTGGAGAATTTAATATAACACATCAATTTCTCTGTAACTGTGAATGATTTAAAAATGATTTGATTTACTTAAACTGGACAGCGATATGTGTGTGTGTGTGTGTGAGGATTCAATTAGTCTTTTCACATTTATTCAAAGAATTTCTTCAAAGTAAATAGTTCATTTAAAAATTAATCAAAGGAAACGTGCAAATTTACAGACAAAACAAACAAACAAACAAACAAAATATCGGCATAATAATTAAAACTTAATATGTTTAGAGCTTTCTCAGGATTGCTTCATTCTTTCTTCTCTTCAGCTATGACCTTCAGCAAATGCAGCCTGGTGTGCAAACTCCCCCTGTGTGTGTGTGTGTGTGTGTGTGTGTGTGTCCACTCTTTCACCTCTCTCTCTCTCTCTCTCTCTCTCTCTTTAAACATTATACTGTATGGCTTAACCTTTACTGTTTACCACCCAGGAATAAATCACGAGTGTGTCATGCTGTTACAGTTAAATAATCAACAATACCACAGCTTTTCGTGTGTTAAAGGACGACACATCTATCTATCTATCTATCTATCTATCTATTCTTCTTCTCTCATTATGTTCTTGTTTCATGTCTATTATATTAAGCTACGTCCCGTGGCCCTGAGAACACGGATCATCCGGTAATGGATGTGGAGGATTATGGATGTCAGGAGCGCTCGGACCTGACCGATACACAGGCGAGCGGTGGACGTGTTTTTGGGCGACAGGTGCTGCAGCACAGTTTTCAGGGAACGGTGTGAGATGTAGGTCAGATATTTCCGTCTGTCTGCTCGGCTTTCATTCCCACTCTAATGCTTTCACTGTGCTCACGCGTCCACTTTCGCCTCAGACGTCCAGCAGAAGAGCGCACCTGTTCAAACGCTGCATCAGTAATGTAGGACGTGATGAAAAATATAAAATACAAAAGATTAATCCTGTCCCAGTTACAGCTGAAACAAACATCCAGACACTAATCTTACACACAATCAGATATGTAGGACGACAACATCCAGTCCTACATGAATTCTGGATTGTGATTGGTCAGAAGGTGTTGATTAATTTTCTATAGCAGCCGCTCTGACAGTAGTGCAGCTGCAAATCACAGGTTTATATTAATGCGCTTGTTCTAATACGTTACCGTTTCTATAGTAACAGCTCATTCACAGGAACGTGTACAGTGGAGTCTCCACTGATATGGTGAAGTTTCTCTGTAAGGAGACATTTATGTAACATTTATGGAAGGAGTCTCCAGTGTCAGTGCTTCAGGACAGAGGAGTTTACACTTTGCAGTTTCTTATTTTTTCTGCATCTTCTTAAGATCAAGAGAGAGAATAAAGAGAGGCCGGTGAGGGAACGGCTGTTTATAGCTGCTGTAACGTAAGTGAGAACAGGAACTGACTTGTTTCACAGACATTAAATGTAACCGTAAGCAGAAAAAAAGTATAACGTGTCGGTCTTTCATAAATAAAAGATTGTAAATGTTGTTAAATTGCTGTGATATAAGCAGAATAAGAGCGTTATAGAAGACGCCCTGAACTCCGCTTCATCACACCGCCACATCGTTGATTAATTTACTAGAACAGCACTCAGCGTTGTTCTTTTGTCTCTTCTTCTGTCTCTCTTTTATTGATTGTTACATTAAAGTGAATGCTCTGATCCTCGACTGCATGTTGTATTAGTCTGAAGTAAAATCAGGTCACATTTCAAAAAGACAGAGCAAGCTGAATGAAAGAGATTCACTTCTGCATAATTACTGAACAATCAGACAAAAGCTTCAAAGCTGAGTAATTCTATATCCATAATTTATATACGTGCTTTCATTTATTTAACGTTTCAGCAGCAGTGTGTGTGTGTGTGTGTGTGTGTGAGAGAGAGAGAGAGAGAGAGAGACAGTGAGAGCTCACTACTCGTCATTAAAAAAACAAAACCTTTATCACCTCAGTGTGTTTTCTTTAAAAAGTGAAACTTCACCCCACTGATTTAAGGACTATAACTGAGAGAAAGATGAATTAATTGATGAACTAAAACACAATAAGCACAAAAAAAACCCTTTACACACTGCAGGAGAGAACAACAAATCATCTTCCTCGCCCTGAGCTCATCATTACGTTCATAAATCACTTAGAAACGCCGCAGGACGTGGTGTTAATTCATGGCAGGATGATTTAACGAGCTGTTCCTCTCCAGTGTTGAGTTAGAGCTGCTGATTCTCTCTCTCTCTCTCTCTCTCTCTCTCTCTCTCTCTCTGTTATATATGTCGTTGTTTTATTGTCATGGTGTTGTATCACTCCATCATCCTGCTGTTGTTCTCCTCATGGTTGTGTGTAATGGAAATCTCACATCCATCAGAGCAGCTCTCTCTCTCTTTCTCTCTCTCTCTCTCTTTTGTAAAGATTTAAACACTCCGTGTCCTTCTATTTTATACCACAGCAATTTGTGGTTTACATTTTTTTTTTTTGTTTATTAAAGAACCACATACTTTTTATCCATTTATAGTTATCACTTAAGTTATAGCGGTTATATAAACAGTTGTTCCCTCACCAGCCTCTTTATTTTCTTCTTTTGCAGTTAATAAGACAAAAAAACACAGAAAAGAGACTATACATGTTACATAAATGACAGTAAACGTTACCATATCAATGACTTTTTAAATCTGTTTATGTGGAACGTCCATCGTAAAGTCCGTGTGAACGAGCTGTTGCTATAGAAACGATACCACACTAGACCGAGTGCGACTGTGATTTGCTGATACTACAGAAAACTAATCACCACCTTCTGACCAATCAGAATCGAGATTTCAGCATCGCAGTGGTATAACTTGTATATATTATGAACGACCTTGTCCTTGCGATGCTCTATATCACTACACATGAACTAAAAAAGAAAAACAAATTGTGTTTATGGGTGAAGAGGGAGAAAAACAGAAGCAGTGGTGTGTGATGTCCTGCAGCGAGGCGGTGGAGATTTATTGGCGTTCGGAGTGTGAGATGCTCGTCAGGGATTCGGTGCACGCTGGGGCCGATCTGCCGCCGCTGTACAGGGTTAATGTGATTGTAGGGACAGCCGTCAAGGTGACTCAGGACCTGCTTCCCTCCTCCTGAGTACCACTTCCTGTCTTAGCAAATCCACATGCAGCGCGCACGGGACGCAAAACAAATTACACATCAAAACAGAACAGTGACGACGTGATTACAAGCCCAACTAATAAACAGAGAAAAGGAATTATACACTCCTCCTGCGTGGTATCTGTTTATCACCACGAGTACATATTAAATATTTACATTTCAAAATGTTACGTAAACTGCAAAAAGCTTCTTTTTTTTACAGTTTGAACCTAAATAAAATAAAAAAGGTGACTATAACACAATCACATGGATAAATGCAGAGGGAGAAATAAAACACTCTGTGTTGTGCTGTTATAGGAAAATAATCAGCAGCAGGATGGTGTGATGAAGCAGAGTTACTGTTAGCATGTCCTACACAACACCACAAAGTGTTTTATTCCTCTTATACCACAGCAAAGAACAAAGTGTTGTACTTTTTATCCATTTATAGTTACCTTTAATGGTCGTGAAACAAGTTAGCTCATATTCTCACGTACATTACATCCCAAAGCGTAAACTCCTCTGTCCTGAAGATGATAGAAAACTTAAAGTTACAGCTTTACCTCTGACTCACACTGGAGACTCCTTCCATAAATGTTACATAAATGTAAATTATACAGGTTTTTTTATTTGTTTATGTGGAGCGTGTGAATGAGCTGTTACTATAGAAACGATAACATTAGAACCGATGCATTGATTTGCAGCTGCACTACTGTCAGAGCTGCTGCTATAGAAAACTAATCAACACCTTCTGACCAATCACAATCCAGAATTCAACATCAGTCAATAGACTGTGAAAAATGATTTTAAATTTATTTCAGGAATTATTTCAGGAATGTCATTTTAAATGTAATGATCACAGGTGTGGATTTGAAATGGTCATGAAGTTTTCAAACGGAAAATGTTCTCAGTGGCTTTTATTTATTTGTTGTCGTCCTCCTCATCACGCCACGTGAGAAATGCTCTGTGTAAGACTGAGTGAGGTGTGCGGAGTCTGATGGATGATTTTTCCGGGTGGCAGTGAGGAATGTCCACAGAAACACGGCCTGACCCCAAACAGGCAGGAGAAGGTTAAACACGCCGTTAAGAAGAAGGATGATAAGGGCTGTAATGTGGTGAGGAACAGGAGGCAGAGGGAGACCCGGCTCGCTTAGTATGGAAATTAAAAGCCATAAATCGAGCAGAATCACGTCGTGCTGAGTGAGCAGTCCTGTCACTGCGCTGAAGTTTACGCTCGGAGAGGCGGCGAGCGCTGTTTGTTTAAGATGCTCATTAACGTGTTAGTGATACAGATCTTACAGGACAGCTGTGTAAATTCTGCAACCTCGGATTACACTCAGGAGGAAAAGTTTGCAAGGTCGGGACACGGACTCAGGAGGAGCTCATTCGCAGATAACACGCATGACCCTGAAACATGTTACACTGGCTAAAGGTGTGCACGGGACTGGGTTTAAAATCCCACTCCCACATGACCCTGAAGGAATTCTGATCAATCCCGCCCACTCCCAAAGGAATTCTGACCAATCTTTACAATTCCTGAAGGAATTCTGAGCAATCTCATAAGCTCCCAAAATAATTCTGACCAATCTCACATGCTTCTAAAGGAATTCTGTCCAATCCTGTCCATTTCTGAAAGAATTCTGACCAATTCCTCCAACTCCTAAAGGAATTCAAATGAATCCCGTCCATTCCCAAAAGAATACTGACCAATATCACATGCTTCTAAAGGAATTCTGACCAATCCTGCATACTCCCAAAGGAATTCTGACAAATCTCATGCACTTCCAAAGGAATTCTTACCAATCCCACCCACTCCTGAAAGAATTCTGACCAATCCTGCCTGTTACCAAAGGAGTTCTAACTAATTCCATCCCTTCCCAAAGAAATTCTGACTAATCCTGCCTATTCCCAAAGGCATCTTGACCAACCATGCCCACTCCTAAAGAAATCCTGACTGATTCAATTCAGTAGAATTTTATTTGTATAGCGCTTTTAACAACAGACTTTGTCACAAAGCAGCTTTACAGAAATAAATACATTCAGGATATAAATTTTAAATGTATGAATTTATCCCTAATGAGCGAGCCAGAGGTGACGATGGTGAGGAAAAACTCCCTGAGCCGATAGGAGGAAGAAACCTTGAGAGGAACCAGACTCAGAAGGGAACCCATCCTCATCTGGGTGACACCGGATAGTGCCATTATAAATAAATCCCTTCTATAACTGTGTACTACGTGGTCAGAATGTGCAATTGTGCAACCAGGAAATTTATTACAGTTTTCACATGAAGTCTGTTTTGCTGAAGTTATCAGCTGTTCACTGATGGAGAGCAAAACTGATCCAGTCTGCTCCAGAAGGAATTCTGAATTCCAATTCAGATATTATTTGTGGTATTGTGTTGTGTTTAACATTTTCTAATGAAGTCTGTTGGTTCTATTTTGCAAAATATAAACAAATAAGTCAAAGAATTAAAGAACACATGAAATGCATCATGCTGCGTCTCATGAGAAACCCATCGTGTCTGATGTGCATGAACATGGCTTCATGTGTTTCATGTGGTTCTGTAACTCAGAGTTGGGTTTTGGTGGCGTAATTTCATCTGATGTGCATCTTTTGACATTTCTAGATCCTTATGGACTTCCTGCTTTGTATGCTTCATTGGACAGACAGTCTGGACTATAAATTTCCCAGTTAAAGTGAAAAATAGTGAATATGGGAACCTTTATGTTTTTATAAACATCTAAAAAGCCGCTGAGTAACACAGTGAGACGAGACACTGAAGGGGAGCGATCATAAAAAATTGAGAAGTTTCTGCATGAACTGGATCTGAACTCGGGTTTGATGAGCGCTGAAGAGAACATTTTATGAGACTTAAATCCTTTTCCAATTCCGCAATAAAGGAAGGAAAGTTAGCTAAGAAGAAAATCTGCTAAAACACTTTTTAATTAAAGAGGTCTATCAGGATGTGTTTCCACCTGCAATATTCTAGCCTTCATGTGCAGATTTTATAAACGCAGCAATCCGTCGCCTCTATCCTCAGGTAGCACCACTTCATCTCACAGCGTGTCCAATCACACGGCCCGGTTTTATGGAGATTAATCTAAAAATGGAGCTGTGAGCAGGGCTTACATCACACCATAATACAGCTCAAATCACATAAAATCATCTTTAAAAAAAAAAAAAAAAAAAAAGGAGGACATCTCTAAAAAGACTCCGAGAGACAGAGAGGTGATTAATGGACTCGCCTTATTTTTCTTCATTTTGATTTCATGATGGCATTTTGTTCTGTGTTGTTTTTTTTTTCAATTTCTATTCCACTCCAGATAATATCACAGTGATTAAACATTAAACATTACCTAAGAGACGTATGAGGACGTGGAAAACTCAGACCTGATCATTAATGTTTAAAATATTTATTTTACCACGAATCTTCTTGTTTATTATTATTTTTCATTCTATTTATATTAACATTTGTCTAGGACAGAAGAAACGGAGGCTTATACAGTAATCATGTCGTGTCACAAAGCTTTATAATCAGTGATATATGATTTATTTACTGTTTTGTAGTGATTGATGATTTATCATTTATTCATCTTCAGTATGTGCTGTATTCTGGTTAGTCTATCACAGGAATACCGGTCGTGAAGTGGGAATACACCCTGGATGGGACGCCAGTCTATCTCACACACACACACACACGTTCAGACATTCATTCCCAACTAGCTGGATTATTTCTCAGCCAAATCACCCACTGCCATGTGTTTGGGAGACGGGAGGAAACCGGAGAACCCAGAAGAAACCCACATGGACACGGAGAACATGCGAAATTCTGTACAGACACTAACCCGAGATCAAGATCGAACCCTGGAGCTGTGAGACAGCGACGCGACCCACCACCGTGCCACCCTCAGTCTGATTAAAAAAAAAAAAATTAAAAAAAAACCTTTTTTTAATTACCTATTAAAATAAAATAAAAAAAAGCAAAAATCCAAGGATCCCACATGGAACCCTTTCTGAGAGAAAAACACAACTGAAAAACCTCTAAGTATTTTTAATGGTTTTTTTTTTTTAAGATGTGCAATCTAATCTTGTTTATGTGATAATTATACCAAATATAATAATCTCATAATTATTTAATTATTCTCAATAAATGAGATTATAAAATCCGTGAAATTGTAGAATAAATAAATGAGTTCTTATTTTAATCTAAAATGTATTTTAATATTTAACTGGATTATCATGTCTGTAAAAACAATTGATAAAAAAAATTAATGTATGTTAAACTATTATAAGTGCAGCTAGAAATGTATTCATTAATCATTGTAAGTCCTTGGACTGGAGATTAGATTACGCTACACAGCATTCTGGGATAAAAAAAAAATTACAATGACACACAAATGATTAATGGACTTTCAGGGTTTTTTTTCATTATTTTATTTTATTTCCTGGTGGCATTTTCTTTTCTGTCGTCTCATATCTACTCTACCTGAGCAGCCACGCACAGCCGATGACAAGACAAGAGGAAGTCGCAAACAGAATAATAAAAAACAAAATCTTTTTTAAAACAAGTGCGTCCCATCGTTCCCAGATCTGTCCTTTTAGATTCTATAGCAATATAAGCAGAACAGTCTGGAGTGTTTGTTCATTATTATTCATAACGTGACACATAGATGCGTAAAAACTGTTCATATGTTACGTTTTTGATCTCACACACACACACACACACACGGTGCAGTCTGCACAGTGACTCAGCAGTTTGAGGAGAAAGCGAGCAGAGAGGACTCGAGTGGAATTGATGAGGTGTCTGGAGGTCACGCCAGGCCACCTGTCCACCAGGTGTGTGTGTGTGTGTGTGTTCTCGAGATGTCCTCTGTGAGGTGAATATAACGTGTCTCACACATCACACACGTGTTCTTGTGACAGAGCCAATGAGTGTGTGTGTGTTTGGGTTGGTTTGGAAAACTTTCAGCTATAATTCTATAATCCTCAGATGTGTTACATGTGTTTCTCTCTCTCTCTCTCTCCACACACACACACACACACACACACACACACAGCAGTGTTTGCTTTAATATTAAAAAAATTAAAATTAAAATCTCCATCTCCAAGCTTATAGATAAACCTGGTTTTATAAGGTTCTACCTGTCAGCCAATCATCATCCAGGATTATACGCAATACAGGCGACCAATCAATCAGCCAACAGATCCGAAATCAACGGATTTATTCGTAAATTGTTCGTACGAGCATTTACACAAGAAATTCATAAAAACGTTCGTATCCTACTCGTGCTCCTGAGTGAGTGTAAATTTACGCAGATGAAGATTAACTGATGTAAACCTCGACTTGATCGACTTCAGATCGTATCATTAGCAGGGATTACTGCACTTTTATATCTGGAATATATGTGTTTAAACAGTTTATTTTTATTATTATTACGTTTACAGCGTTTAGCAAACGCCCTTAGCTCAGTTCAGCTTACACAAACATTTACACACCACTTTACTAAAAGACCGTTTTTGAACATTGGGAGCCCTGAGTGATGACATACTCAGGGCCGCAAATTTTCTCCCTACAGCACCTCAAAACTGACCGTTAGACCGTTAGGCTACTGAGCATCGTGAAATGTTGGAAATCATTTCTTCGCTGCTTGTGATCGTGTGAGTTGCTGTAGTTCTGAAAGATGTTTTGACCACCTGAGTGGTGATTATATTTAACGTCAGAACAGGCTACTGTCGTCATAGCTAATAGTAATGAGCTATCAGTTAGCCTAACACTTATACACTAGACACTAGTGGTTAGCTAGCTAGCTAATGTTTTCCATTTCAATTGCATCAACAAGAGCAAGCAAGACAAACTGACTAAATCCAATCAATTAGCATAAATTTCCTACCTTAATTTATATCTATATTCACCCCAGATAGATATTAATGCCGCTTATTCGTGATGTTTTGAAGTTAATTACCTAATTAACCTGTTTACCTAAATTACCTAAATTTACCTGTTGCATAAATTGCAGTTTCTTGCGACAGTTTCTTGCAATTGCCCCCTGAGACTGCCTGACACATTTGCACATCTATTTTAAAAATTCATGGTGCCCCCTGGTGGTCTGGGGGCCCTAAGTGACTGCTTAGCCCGTTTATAAGTAGCGTAGGTCTTGGTGAGCTGAAAATATATGTAGATTATCATACATTAGGCTTTTGATAGCTGGAATGTCAAATCTTTGATGTTTCATATCTCAGAAATGTTCTTCACCTCGACAGAACCCTGTAACTCTAAGGTTAGGATATGTTACAGATGATGTAGCTAACTAAAGGTACATATGTACATATCTACATGTTGCATGCTAACATAAGACAAACTGTATTACACCACAGTGCAGGTAAATTCTCGAATCTGATTGGTCAGAAAACACCATGGAGCAGCTGTTTTTTTTTCATTAGGAGACGTTTATGTTGAGACTCACGTGTCAGAGCTTTGTATCGTCTCACAGCACAGGAAAGTCTTCAGGACAGAGGAGTTTACACTCTGCGGTTTCTCAGTAACATGACAAGCACCGTTTATCTTATTAACTTTAAGAGAGAGAATAAAGAGACGCTGGTGAGGGAACGACTGTTTATAGCTGCTATAACGTAAGTGAGAACAGGAACTAACTAGTGTCATGGACGTTCCACAACATTAAATGTAACTATAAACAGTTAAAAAGTGCAATGATTAATTAATTTAAAAACCTGTAATCACTGACAAATCGTTGTGGTATAAGCGGAATAATACACTTCGGCCCATGCTGTTAAAGGAAAATAATCAACGTCAGGGTGGTAACAGTAACTCTTCTTTGAACACTGAAATGTTTTGATGAACATGAACATTGAAATGTTATGATGTTTTCTAGCCTTTGGGATGTTTCGAGCGTTGCAGGACGCTAGCTCATGCTTGGATGTTTTCAGGGAATTATCATCATCATCATCATCATCATGTATAAAAGTACAAACTGATCTGCACGTTTGAATAATATTTTAATAAGGTTTGCGATCGCTCAGCCGTGGCAGTCTGGATTATTTTTATAGCTAATGAGTCCGTCTAGAGCCGGCGCCGTGGGCTTTAATTGGACGTTAATTAGCTCTTTGTGTCCCGCATGTCTCTTTAACACGCTTCTTAAGTGAACGAGTCGATAGATGAGGTTACAGCCGTGTGTGTGTGTGTGTGTGTGTGTGCTCTGTTTTGTCATGTGAGTGAGAAACCACAAAGCGTAAACTCCTCAGTCATGAAGATGTCGGCAAAAATGTTACAGCTTTACCTCTGACTGTTACAAAGCACTGACACTGGAGACTCCTTCCATAAATGGTGCATAAATTACAGAAAACTTCACCAGATCAACAATTTTTTAAATCCGTTTACGTGGAGCGTCTGCCGCACGAGTCCCTGTGAATGAGCTGTTACTATAGAAACGATAATGTATTAGAACGAGCGCATTAATATAAACCTGCGCTAGAAAATGAAATCAACATCTTCTGACTAATCACAATCAAGAACTCAGTGTTATAGTATAAATTACATTGTTTAAAGATAATTTGCGCCACTAATCTGTATATATATGGCTAACTTAAACATAACATCAAAACCAAAAACATACAAAAAACAGACATTTGATTTAGAAAATTGATTATGATGCTTTTTTTCTGTTTGTTTCGACAACAAAAAGATACGAAGATATTCCAGTAAACATAACGTCAGTTAATCCTGCGTCAGTTTGACAATTAAAACACAAACATGAGATCATTTTTCATATCGAGTTTAAAGACATCTCCATTTCTACGTAATCTATGAACAGCAAACGGACACAACACTGAAGTTTCAAGACAGCGCTTTTTCGACCAAGCTTGGTTTTATCGCTTAGAATGACGTCATGTTTTTTGTGAAAAATTGTTGTAAAATTGATGCGACATCATGTCATTTTTCACATAATTACCGTAAATGCTGGAGTAATGCGGCTACCGTAAATACGCTAACAAATGAGCATGATGTAGTTAAGCTACTGCTGCTGCGCTAGTCACGGCTCCTGCTGTATTTTAGTATTCAAAAATCACTGAAATGAAATTTTTAATTTGTCTTCAATTACTTAATTTCCTTTTTTTTGTGGATTTTTTTTACACAAACTCTCAAAATCTCCGAGACATTCGTCAGTGCTGATGTCTCAGGCAGGACGAGGCAAATGAAAAGTGACATCTAACTATTATTCTACAACGTTTCTAAAATTAAACACACACGCACACACATACACACACGTGCACCAGAATATTTGTGTACTCTGTATTTGTGTTCACATACATTGCATGTGTGCACGTTTTTATATTATTATTATTATTGTGTGTGTGTGTGTGTTCGCAGTGATGCAGCAGAATGCTTGTCATGTCTCAGTCCACATGACTCACACACTCGTGACGTGATGGGAACGGTAATGGGATAGATGGACACGCTAGAGCAGAAGTGTGTGTGTGTGTGTGTGTGTGTGTGCTTTGAGCCACAGGACAGGACAATATACCTAATTCTTAAATCATCCAGGCCATCGGTGTTAGGACGGCTTTCACACTCAGCCACACACATTTCTCATTTCTCTTTTTGTTGTTCTTTTCCTGTCCTCTCTCTCTCTCTCTCTCTCTCTCTCTGTGAGTGTTTGGATTCAGAAAGTGTGACCTTTTGAGCGGCGGCCACAGCTGATAGCCGTGTCACTAGAATCAATACTTCACTAATGCATTCCCCTCACATACACACACACACACACACACACACTTTCTCTCTCTCTCTCTCTCTCTCTCTCTCTCTCTGCAAAGTCATCTCTATTGTTCGCTTACCCACAATGCCAGGATGATCCATTTTATCACGTCTGACGTGAATGAGTTACGGAGTGTGTCACGTGTCAACCTAGCATTATTCATCCATCAAGGATGGATACACGTTTATGAGTTTTAACCAACGTAATGAACAGAATAGAAGAGAAAATCCAATAAAAAAAACAGAAACAAGCAGTAAATAAATAATAACCAGTAAATAAATCCACAATAAAGGCACAGCTGTTTAACCAACCAGAGTTTCCTGTTTTTAAATTGAAGTAAATGACAGCACGTGTGAATATTTCCATATCGAGAGCTAATGATGAAAGTCTGCACGTCGAGCGCCACGTGTTTAGCAGCAGTGTCTGAGACAGTGGAGACAGGCGTGCACCTCTAACCCATGGATTAAAGGAACCCCATGGAGATATCACCATGTCACAGTTCAACATCCAACCCGCAGGAACATGTACAGGTAAACCATTAGCTAGCTGAGTGAGCTACACTAGCGCTAACCAGATCTTTTGATCTTTGTGTTAAACTGATGTCGCTTTGATGTTCAATAGCGATCGCCTGTTGTGTTAAATACATCCGAGTGCTGAATATACAGAATATAGGAAACACTCAGGATAATGTGTAAGGGGCGTCATTGCTAGATACGTCGCTACAAACATCTACGAATGAACCTGAGCTAGCTAGCTAGCTAGATAATGAACCTAGCAAGCATTTTGTTAGCAAATATTTCTTCCATTCATTCGTTCCAACTTTTCTTTATATGCTGTTGTTCACTTCAGCGTAGCTCACTAGCGTTCCTCAGATATAAAACATTTTCGGATAAGTTGTGTCAATTGTAGACGTAAAAAAAAAGTCGTTTTTAAAGTAATAACTCAAGCAGTTTTTCACCAGACGACTCATTTACTCTTACTTGAGTAATTTGATCACATGATAACTTTTTTCTGGTGAATTATTACTACAGTAGCAGTATTTTTACTCAAATCAGTGTATTTCGTATCCTTACACCGCTGTCATGGCGCTAATCTTTCATTAGCGAGACTTTGAAAGCCTTAGTGTTGTTACAAGTCATGTAATTTAAGGAGTGTCTATAAAGTGACTGACAAGAGACTCATCCAAACATAAACAAGTATTCCAGATGATTCCAGGTTTCTAAACGGGTTTTTCTCAGCCACATAAAACACTTTGAAGCCATGGCTTAAACTGTAATTATTTAAAATCATGTTCTGCATATTTTTACACGCTAGTTGTACTAGTAAGAAATAAAAAAAATCTACTATTGCACCTTTAATAAAGGAAGATTATTTAGCTTTTTGTGTTGTTAGATTCCGGTTTTCTCCTTGTGTTGTTTTGAAGCTGTATGTTTAATAGCTAAACGATGAGCGTAACCGCAGACGAATGCAATGTGTAGCTGATGTTTAATATAGTGAGAGATGAGATCGGTATCCGTGATATTTATTATTTATTTTGCTCTGTTAATGAAATCATACATCTCTGTAATTTCTCAATTAAATTCAGGATTAATAAAGCTAAATAAACATTTAACACTCTCTCTCTCTCTCTCTCTAAACTCAGCACAGGGTTTTTCTCGGCTAATCCTCTGAGGCGCTCGACAGATTGTCTTCTCAGAAATGTAATTATCGCAGCAGGAGGTGAGAGAAACCCCGGGCTTATACGAACAACGGCTTTCCTTACACGCTCTCTTTTTTTTCTTTGATATGCTGTTTCTATTTACATTGTCCCAGAGTCTTCTAATTCTACTACACTTCCTGTCTCCATCTCTAATCTGATTGGTCAGGAGGTGTTGATTAATTTTCTGTGATAGCAGCTCAGACTGTAATTCTGACTTCAAGGCAAAATTACAGGTTTATATTAACATGCTCGTTCTGATACGTTATAGTTTCTATAGTAACAGCTCATTCACAGGGATGTGTACAGCGAACGCTCCACAGAAATATGGTGAAGTTTGCTGTAAGGAGATGTTTATTTAACGTATATTTATGGAAGGAGTCTTCAGTGTCAGCGCTTTGTAACAGTCAGAGGTAAAGCTGTAACTAAGTTTTCCAACGTCTTCAGGACAGAGGAGTTTACGCTTCTTTGCGGTTTCTCAGTAACACGACACGAGAGGCTGGTGAGGGAACGACTGTTTATAGCTGCTGTAACGTAAGTGAGAACAGAAACTAACTCCTTTTTGTGGACGTTCAACAACATTAAATGTAAACATAAACAGATAAAAAGTATGATGTGAACGTTTTTAATAAATAAAATATCGGAATTGTTGGCTAATTGCTGTGGTATAAGAGAAATAAAACACTTTGGCGTATAGGAAAATAATAACTCCACTTCATCACACCACCCTGTCTTGGATTATTTTCCTAGAACAGCATGACAGAGTGTTTTATTTATTTAACGGACACTGCTTCTCTCTCTCTTAATGTATTTATAATAAAGGACACAGTGTGTATGTGTGTGTGTGTGTGTGTGTGTGTGTTATTCATGAGACTCTGACATAGGTGAAGAGAGAGCGGACCTTACACTGACCTCCTGCTTTTTCTCTCTCTCTCTCTCTCTCTCTCTCTCTCTCTCTCTTTTCTCTTCTTCTTTCTCTCACTCTTTTCTCATACACTCTCCACATGGTTCGTGAAAGAAGCTCCAGACGTTGATATATCATGTCTCCTCTGCGAGCAAATTGGCTCCAGGTTCAAGAGAATACTCACAACCAATCCAGTTCACCCTTCCAGACCACTGCAGCTCTCCTCTATCTCTCTTTCTCTCACTCTCTCTCTCTCTCCTTCTCTCTGTCACATTTGTACCCAGAGCACATATTTTGCACTCCGTCACGAGCGTAGCCTGGAATTTTCTCATTCCAGACCTCATTACCTTGCATGACAATTAATTAATAACCGCAGTGAGGTTCATTCAGTGCATGGTGAGGGAGAGGGAGAGGAGTCGCCTGGATTTGGTCAGAAGGCAGCTAATCCATGATAGGTTCCTGCGGATGATCTTCACTGTGGTTGGAAAAGGTGTGCTAATCGCGATTCCCGATGTCAGGATGCTAATATAGTGAATATAATTAGACTATATGATTTGGTCTCTTGTATCATGAACCAGAAATCATTATTTTATTATAAGCTGTCTATCTAGAACTAAAATGCTACCACTACTAGAACTTCTAGGAACTTCTGTATAATATAGAAGGAATAAAACACTCCGTGTCATGCTGTTATAGGTAAATCATCAATGACGGGGTGGTGTGATGAAGCGGAGTTACTGTTCCCACTCTAAAGTGGATTATTTTCCTATAAAAGCATCTTGAAGTGGTTTGTTCCTCTTATACGACAGCAATTTGACAATGACCATGTTTCATTTATCAAAGAATGAGACAGTACATTTTATCCATTTATAGTTACAGGAAAAGTTGTGGAACGTCCACAGAACAAGTTCATTTCTCTTACTCACTGATTGAAAACAAGTCCAGTGTGAGCAGTGGCACAGTTTAGGGCCTGTTTATCGCTGATATATTGATATATTGATAAGGGAAGCATGTGCAGGTGTGGGAGGTGGAAGAGGAAGTGCTCGCTGGCTGCCAAACAGCTCAGAATAAAAACAGAGTGCTTTCACTGAGAGCCAGGCGAGAAGCAGGAGGTTTTATTGTGCTGCTCCGTGAGGCTCGTGACTGAGCTGATTACAGGAGCAGTGCACGTGAGGGTGGCTGAGGGTGGTGGTGCTTGTGTGAGACGGTGAAGAGTCAGAAATGTGGGAGCTTCACTACATTAAATTCAACACAAAGAGTAGTGCAGTGAGGCGACAAATAACACAATATAGCCCTCTCAATGATAGTCCAACTAATCACTCTTAACTTAAAGGATTAGTTCAACTCTCAGATCTTTATCCCAAAATCAGATCTTCTCTTTCTATCCCTCTCTTTAGTTTTACATTCATTTTTTCCCTTAATGTGTTTTCTCTTTCATTCTCATCTCCTTTCCTTTTTCCCCTTAATGTGTTTTCTCTTTCATTCTCATTCTCAAGAAAAGGTTCTTTCTTTCCCTTAATCTATTTTCTCTTTCGTTCTCACCTCCTTTTCTTTCTTTCTCTTAATTTGTTTTCTCTTTCATTCTCATCTCCTTTCCTTTTTCCCCTTAATTTGTTTTCTCTTTCATTCTCACCTCCTTTTCTTTCTTTCTCTTAATTTGTTTTCTCTTTCATTCTCAATTCCTTTTCATTCTTTAACTCAGAGATCAGAGATCAGAGTGGTGTGGTGCTGCTCTGTTACAGGCACAGATCTGTGAGGCTTTCAGAGGGTTTATAAAGAGGCGTGGCCAGGTGCAAGGCGTTTATGCTGATTACCTGCACGAGGGCGCTGCGTAGCAACCGGGGATTTGCCCCAGAGGCCACTGGCGGCGTTACACTTATCACTTAGCAGCTACTATAAACACTTGTTCCTTCACCAGCTTCTCTTTTTTTGTCATGTTTCCCAGAAACCGTAAAGCGTAAACTCCTCTGTCCTGAAAATGTCGGAAGTTACAGCTTTACCTCTGACTGTTACAAAGCACTGACACTGGAGACTCCTTCCATAAATGTTAAATAAAGAAAGAGTTAAGAGCAAAATTTGCCCTGCTCTCTGGGTGGGAGGGGCGTAGTCTCTCTCCTGTCAATCACAACACACTAAAAAATTCACCATATCACCATGTAGATTTTTTGATCCGTTCATGTGGAGCGTCCTCCGTGCAAGTCCCTGTGAATGAACTGTTACTATAGAAACAATAACATATTAGAACGAGCGCATGAATATAAACGTGATTTTTTTTTAAACAGTGGAGGAAGAAGGTGGAACGTGTCGTGTGAAGTGTCTTGACTTTTGCATCTTTGGAGAGGAAAACTGGGCCACTCATTTCCCACTGGCGTGGATGTTTGTTTTAGCACTTACACTAAAAAGAGTTCTGTTTCTTAGCTAAAGCTAGAAGTGATCATAATTCCTCTGTGATAATCAGGAGCTGGGCTGCACTGAAGTTCTTTAAAGGTTCAGTTGGAATCAGTCCTTAAAGAACCGTTGAAGAACCCTTGAAGAACTTGGTAAGTGTGAAGTACAAACTCCAAATTATTGCTCAATATTTTTTTCTCAATACCTAGAACATAGAACATTTAGTTATTCTGGTGGAAAAAAAGGTTCTTCAAAGGCTCTTTAAGGGTTCCTTGGAGAATTAGCCTACTAATAACCCTCTCTGATAAGGAAACACTCTGTAGTAGAACCTTTAAGGGTTCCCTAGAGGGACACTTGAAGAACCCTGAAGTAGGCTGGGCAGTATGAATACGGAGGTGTTTTCAATCAGTCGTAAATATCCACATCGTAAATAAAACACTGCAGTTCTGCTCATGTACTTGAGTGGGTATGATGTAAAGAGGAGCGATGGAGAAAGAGAGAAAATGTGTGTGTGAGGGATGTATGGTGATGAATACTGATTGGATCATTTGAGCTGCGTGTTTTCTTCCTCGTGTGTGTGTGTGTGTGTGTGTGTGTGTGTGTAGATAAAGTAGGGCTCAGTGAGTGCATCAGTTGCGAGAGGTCAAGTAGACTGACCTCTGCTGTCTGAGAAAAGAGAAAGGGCACACATACACATGCACACACACACACACACACATACACACACACACACACACACACACACACTCTCTCTCTATAAAATCCATTTTAGTAATGCAAAAATAATTGCGCTTTTGCAGCTTCAGTAGCTAACACATTTTGCTGCTTTTTAGTTAAGCGATAATACTAACACACACACACACACACACACACAGCTGCACTATTGTTAGAGCTGCTGTTATAGAAAATTAATCAACATCTTCTGACCAATCACAATCCAGGATTCAGCAACGCTGTGGTTTAATAATGAAATGAATAGTTTATAAATGTCACTAATGACTTGAGATTAATACCTGCGGTTGAGTAATGTATGGGCGGGACTTGTGACCACCTGCTATATTCCTTAACTCCGCCCCCCACTGAGAGTTGCCGTGGAGACAGCTGGACCTTTCACACCTTATTGGCCT
Organism: Pangasianodon gigas; assembly: GCA_022758105.1. NCBI lineage: Eukaryota > Metazoa > Chordata > Actinopteri > Siluriformes > Pangasiidae > Pangasianodon > Pangasianodon gigas. Next base: position 24,287,967 of record CM040469.1, read on the forward strand.
GATAGAATACTAATTAAAGCCATATGACACGTGCATATTAACAGCGCCATTGATATTCCAAAATATTCCTGCACAGCACACAGCCGGCACCTGTTACACTCACACACCACAGGGACAGTGTGTGTGTGTGTGTGTGTGCGTCCTAAGAGCAGATGTCCTTTTTAACCTTTATTACACACACACACACACACACACTTCTTGGTTGGCTGATTGAGTCGGTTTGCTCAGGGCTTTGTATACTACCTGCACATCTGTCAGAAAATAAACACACTCATCCCGACATCTGTCGCTGTTTCAGTGGTGAGTAACATTCATCACAGTCATCACACTCATCTCATTCATCACAATCATCTCATTCATCTCAATCATCTCAATCATCACATTAATCTCAATCATCACAGTCATCACACTCATCCCACTCATCTCATTCATCACAATCATCACACTCATCCCACTCATCTCATTCATCTCAATCATCACATTCATCTCAATCATCACAATCATCACATTCATCACATTCATCACAATCATCTCATTCATCTCAATCATCTCAATCATCACATTAATCTCAATCATCACAGTCATCACACTCATCCCACTCATCTCATTCATCACAATCATCACACTCATCACAGTCATCACACTCATCTCATTCATCACAGTCATCACATTCATCACAATCATCTCATTCATCTCAATCATCTCAATCATCTCAATCATCACAATCATCACATTCATCTCATTCATCTCAATCATCTCATTCATCTCAATCATCTCAATCATCACAATCATCACATTCATCTCATTCATCTCAATCATCTCAATCATCACACTCATCTCAATCATCTCAATCATCACATTCATCACAATCATCTCATTCATCTCAATCATCTCAATCATCACATTCATCTCAATCATCACAGTCATCACACTCATCCCACTCATCTCATTCATCACAATCATCACACTCATCACACTCATCACACTCATCACAGTCATCACACTCATCACAATCATCACACTCATCCCACTCATCTCATTCATCTCAATCATCACAATCATCACATTCATCACAATCATCTCAATCATCACATTCATCTCATTCATCACAATCATCACACTCATCACACTCATCACAGTCATCACACTCAGCACAGTCATCACACTCATCCCACTCATCTCAATCATCACATTCATCTCAATCATCTCATTCATCTCAATCATCTCATTCATCACAATCATCACACTCATCCCACTCATCTCAATCATCTCAATCATCACATTCATCTCAATCATCTCATTCATCACAATCATCACACTCATCCCACTCATCACAATCATCTCATTCATCTCATTCATCTCATTCATCTCAATCATCACATTCATCTCAATCATCCCACTCATCACAATCATCTCATTCATCTCATTCATCTCAATCATCTCATTCATCACAATCATCACACTCATCACAGTCATCACACTCATTTCATTCATCACACTCACCTCATTCATCACAGTCATCACACTCATCTCATTCATCTCATTCATCACACTCATCCCACTCATCCCACTCATCTCATTCATCACAATCATCTCAATCATCACATTCATCTCAATCATCTCATTCATCTCAATCATCTCATTCATCACAATCATCACACTCATCCCACTCATCACAATCATCTCATTCATCTCAATCATCTCATTCATCACAATCATCACACTCATCACAGTCATCACACTCATTTCATTCATCACACTCACCTCATTCATCACAGTCATCACACTCATCTCATTCATCTCATTCATCACACTCATCACAATCATCCCACTCATCCCACTCATCTCATTCATCACAATCATCACAGTCATCACACTCATCACACTCATCACAGTCTTCACAATCATCTCATTCATCACACTCTTTTCTTCTTTTCATGCTTTCTTTCTCCATTTCTTTCTTTCTTTCTTTGTGACACAGAGCCATAAAATAGCCTACCATTTCCTTTCACTTTCTTATACTTCTTTTTTATATTTCTCTCTGATTCTCACTCTGTAAGTGTAAGATCAGTGTGTGTGTGAGAGAAAGGACAGTGTACAGGCTGCTGTGAGGACAGAGCGAGTGTACAGCGTCCCTGAGGGTCAGCCTTCTGAACATCCATTATCCCCTCTGAGCTCCTGGGATGAGAGAGAGACAGAGAAAGAGGGAGAGAGAGAGAGAGAGACAGGCAGACAGATAGAGACAGAGGTTTAATAATAATACAGGAATTTAAATGGAGCTGGAATAAATGAGAGATTTCAGAGTGATAGCAGAGCTGAGATGATTTGCATCAGTTAACATTTAAAGGCCTGCACAAGGATTGTGGGTAAATGCGGCGACCTCTTACTCCATCTCTCTCTCTCTCTCTCTCTCTCTCTCTCACTCTCTTACTCCATCTTTTGCTCTCTCTCTCTCACGTACATACACACACATACGCACGCACACACCTACACACACAGATTTTCCTCTTTTGTAACAGGGTGACAGTCAGTCAAACTTCTCTTGACTAAACTATCTTATCACTGCGAGACTCACACATACACACACACACACACACACATACACACACACACACACACACAGTGGCTGAATGAGCCAAGCACACAAAGGCAAAAACAAAGAAATAAAGTTAGACCTGAAATCGATTCTGCATAAAGTTTCAGCAGATCACATTCACGTTTCTTTTACAAACTGAGAACATTAAAGCCATTTCACACTCACACACACACACACACACACACACATCCTGCGCACAATTTAAAACTGGATAAATAACTGCACTCATTGCAGTGCTGCTGTAGGACTTACTGTTACCATCCTGAAGCTGATTATTTTACTATAACAGCACATCTCCAAGTGTTTTATTCCTCTTATACTACTCCTTCCTTAGTTCCTTCCTTCTTCCCTTCTCCTTCCTTTCTCTATTCCTAAAAATACAGCAACACCTTAGCACCAGAATCTTTAAACACACCACAGATATGTGTCTATAAACATCTGTAATGTGTTTCAGGTCGGAGTTTTCCTTTAAGCTGATTGTCAGGTTTCAGCACTAAGGACAGTCAGAAACGTGAGAAACACGTGCACCCGAGGCGAGTCTGACTCTCTCACGGAGGCAGTCCTCTGATTACGCTGATCCCTCACAGCAGCGGGAGTGAAGAGGGAAATAAAAACCCCTGAGGAGCAGACGCAGTGGTAGAGAGCTCTCCAGTTACAGTTAAGGCTCTCGCTGCGTTGAAGCACTTCTCTCTTTCCAGATTCCCCTGAGAACCAGAGGAGTGATTAGACACGGATGCCTCAGGACCACCGATCCCACAGAGACCCAGAACTACGCTGAACTCTGGACACCTAGAGCTTTCTCCACACTCCTCACTTTCACACTCAGTTTCATGACATTCTTTATCACCCTGGGGTTTATACTTATACTGCAATTTGGGTTCTTTATGTTGTTCAGGGTTCTCTGTCTCCTAGAACTTCTAAACTTCCTTCCAGAGGAACAAGTGAAGAGTTCTGAATGTGTAGATTAGTCTCAGCCTAGACATATCATTTGTACACTTTTCTGGCCACAAGCTTCAGGATTTTGAAGGCTGAAATCTGATTGGCTCTCCACACTTCCTCCTCATAAATAAACACTTTTGTATGCCATGGCAAACTGAGCGTTTCAGAGACGTCTGAAAGTGTTAGTGTTTATTTTACAGTTATTTACTGATGAAAAGTATCAGAGTCTGATTGATTCATTTTCTATAACAGCAGCTGCAAATCACAGGTTTATATTAATGCGCTCGTTCTAGTGCATTATCGTTTCTATAGTAACAGCTCATTCACAGGGACTCATATGGCACAATTATGGCACATTTAAAAAACCTCTGATATGGTGAAGATTTCTGTAAGGTGATCTTTATGTAACATTTATGGAAGGAGTCTCCAGTGTCAGCGCTTTGTAACAGTCAGAGGTAAAGCTGTAACTTTAAGTTTTCCGACATCTTCAGGACAGAGGAGTTTACGCTTCTTTGCGGTTTCAAGAGAGGAAAAAAAGAGAGACTGGTGAGGGAACGACTGTTTATAGCTACTATAATGTGAGTAATGTAACAAACTTGTTCTACGATGTTAAATGTATCTATAAAGAGATAAAAGTCTAACATGTTCTTTAATAAATAAATAATGTAATGGTTGGCAAATTGCTGTGGTGTAAGAGGAATAAAACACTTCAGGATAACTCCACTTCTTCACGCCATGTGGCTGTGGTTGATTATTTTCCTATAACAGCATGACGCGGAGTGTTTTATTCCTGAACCCAGGGCCATGTTTTAATTCAACAAACTAATCCACAGAAAGAAAAATGCTGAAAATGATGTTGATAGCCATTCCTTAGAAAGCGTATGCTCTTTTTAAACATGACAGAACGTGAAGCTCTGTAAATATT
>CM040469.1:24297426-24301974 GCA_022758105.1 Pangasianodon gigas
TATCAAAATGGCCTCAAATGTTTTAAAAAATAAGTGTGAAAAGAGTATTAAACTTTTCACATTTGTGTGTTTTGTGCTGAAGATTAGTTTAAGGCTAAACAAACGTCAGGGTTTCGAGAAGCGTTAAACAGAGTGATAAAATGTTTTCTTTTACTACATGTGGAGGTGTGGCTTCAGAGCGATGAAGATCACAGACGAGGGGAGAACTCTGAGCTTTTCAGTAGAAAATGTTCATCATGTGTCAAGTCTTAATGCCAGATATCAAAGTTAAGAGTTCGTAGAAGAAGAGTGTGATCGTTCCTCCAGCCGTGAACGATGGTGTGGTTACAGAATCGGCTGCAGACGTGACGTCTACTGCAAGGTTAAAGATTTCCAGTGAATCAGCAGGAAGTTGTAATTGCTGCAGTGATGTCCTCCTCCATCCTCTTTATCTCTCCTCCATCATCTTATCATAAATCTCCCTCACGGAGGAGTGCCCTTTACCTGAAATGCAAATTTTCATTAACCTGACTATTAAGATCTCCTGCACTGTCATTGAGAAGCAGCAGTATAGGGCACTCGTTTATTCATTCGTTCGGAAGGAAGGAAGGAAGGAAGACAGCAATTTGCCAACACTAAAAAATTTTATTTATTAATTGAAACTTAATTTTATTTATTAATTTTTTTAAAGAAATTACGTAATAGATGTAGTATTTACTACAGTACTAGTATAAAAATGTGATATTACTCGAATACAGTGTGATATTTACTCCATTATATTTACTTACGATTGTAAGAGTAGCTTCAGTAGTAAGAAATCAACCACTCTGTGTCGTGCTGTTACAGGAAATTAATCAACCACAACGTGGTGTGATGAAGCGGAGTTACTGTTACCATCCTGAAGCTGATTATTTTCCTCTAACAGCACGTCTCTGAGTGTTTTACTCCTCTTACACCACAACAACTCACCAACAATTACGACTTTATTTATTAAACAACAACAACAACATACTTTTTATCCATTTACAGTTACATTTAATGTTCCATGAAATAAATTAGTTCCTGTTCTTGCTTACGATGAATAAAATGAATAAAACAGAAAAAACGCAGCTTGTCACGTTACTGAGAAACCGCAAAGAAGCGTAAACTCCTCTGTCCTGAAGATGTTGGAAAACTTAAAGCTACAGCTTTACCTCTGACTGTTACAAAGCGCTGACACTGGAGACTCCTTCCATACACGTTACATAAACATCTCCTTACAGAAAGAAAACTTCACCACATCAGTGACTACACACGTTTTTAAATCTGTTTGTGATGAGCGTCTGCCAGTTCATAAATGTTTTTAGTAAAATCTACAGAATCCACTGTTATTGTGCATGTGTCATTTTTAGACACAGCCGTTGTAGATCAAAGACAATGTGATTTAGGACATTTTATTAGGAATTAAAACTGTGAATGGTAAATGTGATCATTTCATTGTAAATGTTTCTAAATGTCTCTCTGAGTGATGAATCAAATGAATCGATTCACTCATTTCAAAAGAATCATGAAGCCCAACGCTAGTCATTCCTGGGTATCTGAGGTCAGTACGCCATCTAGTGGCTGTTAGACACAATCAGGGCTCTTCTACACACCTAATGGGAAATATTCGGATTATACAGTGTACATTCCTGGGCTAAAAATTGGGCCAATCCCAAATTAGCAAAATATTAAGATTTTAATGGTCTTAGCAACAAATCATTGGTCAGGAAATTAGCAAGAATTAAACAAATATTGTAGATCTGTCCATGCTCTATCAATCCTGGTCCATTTCTGAGCGTGTAAAATTTAATTATTTGTTTTTAAAGATTTGCATGGGCTTTCTCCACACTACACATGATCTCCTCCATATACTGCCTTAAGATCTCTTCAATCATCAAGTCACTTACTCCTTTCAGTCCCAAAGCCAAAGGTGGCCGGACCTTCTCGGTGTCTGCTCCCAGGCTCTGGAATAGTCTCCCTTTTCATAAGATCATCCTCCTCTAGTGCTTTGTTCAAATCCTCTTTGAAGACTCACTTTTATTCTTTATCTTTTAATTCAGTCTGAAGCTGTAAAATTTCCATTTGTCTTCCGGTATTTTGTATTGTTAAATGTTTTTGTGTATAGATCTGTTTTATGCTACTTGTACAGCACTTTGGTTTCAACTTCAATTGCTTTTAAATGTGCTTTATAAATAAAATAAAATAAAATAAAATAAACTCATTATCAGGCCCTTGATGAGCTGCATCAGGTGCGGCAGATAACCAAATAATCACTAATCCTTTAAGAAAAAAAAAAAAACATCCCAGAAGATATTACTGGAAAAGTTTGTACACCCAGACGTGTTAGTTTGAATTTTACATCAAATATTTTAATCATTATCATGATTTTACCTTTGTATACAAGAAGACTATAGAAGTGAATTTCCCTGTTTCTAGCTTTTCCCCAAACAGCAAAAGGAAACCAGTGAATGGAGGCACAGGAGCTCTCAGGAGTGCATCTGTTTCATTCCTGCTCAGTTTCTCACCAATGATTTGCTGTTAAGATCATTAAAAGCTTCATATTTTGCCATTTTGGAGTGTATATATCCTGAAATGGATCATTTTCATTCACATGCATGTTACCTGTAATCACACTGCTTGTCATTTTGTGATTGTGATAAAGCACTTGCTAATTTAAAAATGTTTCTTCTTACCACGTGCCATCTTCATGAGCTAACAGCACACATCTTACATCTAACACTTCTCCCCAAAAACATTACATTTATCTCATTCAGAATGAATCCAATAAAATTATTGTCTCTGTTACTGATATTATTTTAAGTTTTAAGTATCTTTATAGAAGTAAGACATCTTGAATACTTCAGTCATTCGTGATCTTTTCATGATTCACAGATACACACTCACTGTTTGGGTGCACACTGTAGTTTTGTTTCTGTGTTATTTTATTCCTAGCTAGATGTTCAGGTTTGTCAGGATTAGGCTTGGAGTTGAGATGTATTGGTAAAACCTGAGCTGCAGCTTTATTAGGTTGAAACTCCTAATGCTACTTGTACCTGTTCACTTCCATGAAAGTTGTAACAACACTCAAAAAGGAAACCTGAAAGAAATGCTCAGGAAAAAGAAAACAAACAAAACAACATTAAATGTAATTATAAATACATAAACACAAATGGACAATGTATCATCTTTTAATAAATGAAAAGTTGGAATTACTGGTGCGGTGTAAGGGGAAAAAAGCACTTGAGAACGTGCTGTTGTAGGAAGATAATCAACTTCAGGGTGGTGATGAGTTTCCTGTATCAGCACAACACACAGTGTTTTATTCCTCACGTAACACTGCACCGTTTCTTTTTAACGTAAACACAACAGGTCTGCTGGGTTGGAACACAGCCAACATAGTCTACCTGTGAGCATGTGATCGCTGCTGACGTTGGGGGGCGGAGCCTGCATTCATAGGGAACACAAAAACACACGCTTTCCTCTGAAACGGAAGTGAAAGTGAAATCTGAGGGGTTTAAGCAGAGGGAATCGATTAATCGCCTCGAGGTGAGTGTGTTTCAGAGCTCTGCTGTGGAGTTTTATATGATGAACATCTGAAAGATAACATCTGTCTCCATTATTGACCTTAATTATGTATTTGATGTTATTGATGTGTTTGATGTTATTGATATTGTTGATGTTATTGATATTGTTGATGTTATTGATGTTGTTGATGTTATTGGTGTTATTGATATTGATGTATTTGATGTATTTGATGTTATTGATCTTATTGATGTATTTGATGTTATTGATGTTATTGATGTTATTGATATTGATGTGTTTGATGTATTTGATGTTATTGATCTTATTGATGTATTTGATGTATTTGATGTTATTGATGTTATTGATATTGATGTGTTTGATGTTACTGGTGTTGTTGATGTATTTGATGTTATTGATGTTATTGATATTGATGTGTTTGATGTTATTGGTGTTGATGTGTTTGATGTTATTGGTGTTGTTGATGTATTTGATGTTACTGATGTTGTTGATGTATTTGATGTTATTGATGTTGTTGATGTATTTGATGTTATTGATGTTGTTGATGTTATTGGTGTTATTGATATTGATGTATTTGATGTTATTGATCTTATTGATGTATTTGATGTTATTGATGTTGTTGATGTATTTGATGTTATTGATGTTGTTGATCTTATTGATGTATTTGATGTTATTGGTGTTGTTGATGTATTTGATGTTATTGATGTTGTTGATGTTATTGATGTTATTGATCTTATTGATGTATTTGATGTTATTGATGTTATTGATATTGATGTATTTGATGTATTTGATGTTATTGATCTTATTGATGTATTTGATGTTGTTGATGTTATTGATGTTGTTGATGTTATTGGTGTTATTGATATTGATGTGTTTGATGTTATTGATGTATTTGATGTATTTGTTATTGATGTTATTGATGTGTTTGATGTTATTGATGTATTTGTTGTTATTGATGTTGTTGATGTTATTGGTGTTATTGATATTGATGTATTTGATGTTATTGAT
>CM040469.1:24302074-24327985 GCA_022758105.1 Pangasianodon gigas
TGTGTTTGATGTTATTGATGTATTTGATGTATTTGTTATTGATGTTATTGATGTGTTTGATGTTATTGATGTATTTGTTGTTATTGATGTTGTTGATGTTATTGGTGTTATTGATATTGATGTATTTGATGTATTTGATGTTACTGATCTTATTGATGTATTTGATGTTATTGATGTTATTGATCTTATTGATGTATTTGATGTTATTGATGTTATTGATATTGATGTATTTTATGTTATTGATGTTATTGATATTGATGTGTTTGATGTTATTGATATTGATGTGTTTGATGTTATTGGTGTTGTTGATGTATTTGATGTTGTTGATGTTATTGATGTTGTTGATGTTATTGGTGTTATTGATATTGATGTGTTTGATGTTATTGATGTATTTGTTATTGATGTTATTGATGTGTTTGATGTTATTGATGTATTTGTTGTTATTGATGTATTTGTTGTTATTGATGTATTTGTTGTTATTGATGTGTTTGATGTTATTGATGTATTTGTTGTTATTGATGTTATTGATGTATTTGTTGTTATTGATGTTATTGATGTATTTGTTGTTATTGATGTATTTGATGTATTTGTGTGTCTCAGCTGTAATGGCCGGGGAAAAGAGCAGAGCTGGTAAAAGTCATCAGGACAGATCCTATAAAGATGCTGCTGTCACTACTTTACCCGCAGACTTTAATAAGAGTGAGTCAAGATTCATTTTCATAAAGATTTTAAACTCTGTTCTCTTATTTAACTCCTACATCACACACTAACACTTATTCTATAGCCTGTAGCTCTCATAACATATACCTGTACACGCTCAGTGTTTAACTCTTAGCTTAGTGTTTAATTCTTAGTTTAGTGTTTTAACTCTTACTTTAGTGTTTACAATCAACACCACTGTGAAACTCTTATAGTGTTTATAGTACTCTTTCGATTTTACCATTTAATTCTATTCTGTGTCCTGTTTAATGTCTATAAACACAGTGGAAATTAACACTGTAGAGGAGAATTCCAAGCCGGAAATGTGTGGTGTTTGTGTTGTGTAACCTGCTTTTTGACTCGTATGTCACACCCACCAGAAAATATGAATGAATGAATGAATGAATGAATTAAAGGATAACTTCTAATTAAATACTGAATAAAGAATCATTCCTAATGAATCAGAATGAATGAAAGAATCACTCGCAATGAATCAAAGTGAATGAAAGAATCACTCCTAATGAATCAGAATGAATGAATCACTTCTAATGAATCAGAATGAATGAAATAATTACTCCTAATGAATCAGTACAAATGGAATTATGACTCCCAATGAATCAGAATGACTGAAAAAATTAATCTTAATGAATCAAAATGAATCAAAGAATCACTCCTAGATATTTAGAATGAATAAAGAATCACTCCTAATGAATCAGAATTAATGAAGAAATGAATCATAAGGAATCTAAATGAATAAAGAATCACTCCTAATTATTTAGAATGAATAAAGAATCACTTCTAATGAATCAGAATGAATGAAGGAATCACTCCTAATGAATAAATCTGAATCCTCTGACCTTTACCTGTAGCTTCGCCTCAGAATCTGAGACTGCAGCAGCTAATTACGTCCCTGACAAAAGTTTTGGCACAGCAGCCGGATGGTATCAGCCTGAACGAAGCTCGCAGGTCCTGTCCTCTTCTCCTCGACCCCGAACTGCTGAAGGATCATCCGTCCGTCCGGCACCTGCTCCTCTCCATGCCAGCGGTCGTGCATCTGCAAGGGCTCGGTGCTCAAACACGCCTCTTTCCTGCTCTCAGAAAAAAATAGCTGATGGAAGATTTAACCCCTTTTATGCCAATGATTTTACATCAAATCCTCACTAGGAGTGTTATCAGGAGGTAATATAGTACTATGTAAGTATTAAAACACTCCCTGATGTGCTGTTATAGGAAAATAATCAACGACATGGAGATGTGATGAAGTGGAGCTACTGTTATCATGCTGAAGTTGATTATTTTCCTATAACAGCATGTCTCCAAGTGTTTTATTCCTCTTATACTAGAGCAAATTACCAACAGCGCCAATTTTTTATTTAGTAACGAACAACATGTCATACTTTTTTTTATTCATTTATAGTTACACGTAATGTTGTGGAAGGTCTGTGAAACACGTTTTTCGAGACTTAAACGTTGTAAGTGTACCAGGAGATACTTTTCAGTGAACTTATGAGAATGGTTAAACTGCTAATTCTGATATTTTCGATGTAAGTGAGATGAATACTCATCTCCGCTAGCTCACATTCATCATTTTAGAAGGAGAAGATCTTCATGGAGATGAATCCTATTTCAATACTGACTATAACATAACCTCACTGCTCTTCTACATAAACTCCTCAAAGTTTGGATTGGGATGTTGAAACTTTTCTTGTATTTTGATAAAGGGGGAAAAAAACGTCCTGTAGATTTGAGAGCTGAAGTCAGGAATCGTTCACCACATCACATTTTGCTGTAGCAGAGGGATTTCAGATATGAATTATGGATCATAGATTCAAACAAACACTACTCATATACATACACGTCAATATTCAAGATGTTTTCACAAAGGTGTTGTACTGTAGATTTATTTAATTTATATTTATCTGTTTTCAAATATGAATCCAAATTAAAATACTAATATCGAATGATGTAGCTTCTTCTATATAGAATATTTCTGACTTTCCTTCTCATTTCCTCTCAGTTGAATGTTGAAGTGAAATGCATGTTGTGGTGAAAAATAACTTTTGTTCAAAAGAGACAGTTAGGAATGGATGGATTTTAAAAATAAAAAATTGGATCCAAGTCTCTGTGTTTGTCCTATAACCAATTCATTTCAATTTTATTTGGATAAAAGACATCATCACAAAGCAGCTTTACAGAAATTTGATATAGATTTAGATCCGTAATGAAGAATCCAGAGACTACAGGGGTGAGGAAAAACTCCCTGAGACGACACGAGGAAGAAAGCTCGAGAGGAACCAGACTCACAGTGGAGAAACTGGAGAGTGCAAAGTGTGAAGAGTAAAGACAAATCAGCAGCAGCTCAGCTACAAACCTGGATCCACTGTATCCAGGTGAGATATTTTATATAATATTACACGTTTTGTCATTTATGTCAGTTTATATTTGTAAATCAAAGTGATTTAATAAAGATATAAAAGCTGTTGCGGTGTTTCACATCCGATTGTGGTGTATTGGAGAAACTCCGGGTGTCACGGGTGAACTCGGCACCGAATGCTCCCTACTACGGCAAATCATATGGAAGGGGTAGGGCATCCTGACCACACCCATACTGCCATTCATATCAATGGGCGGGGCATCATGTGGCCAGGAGAACCGCAACCTCTGCAGGAGAGAGGTGAAGAAGATGAAGAGCTCTGTCCTCGCGAGGGACTCACCGAGACACACCCTCGGACCTACAGCCCACACACACACACACACACACACACACACTTTATTATATTAGTATACACATCCATCATAAATTCATGGTACAACAACCGTACAATCAAATGTCATCATTTTTAGTTCATCATTGTGTCTGCTTCCCGTTTTCCACAAATCATTCCCGATACGAAAATCCACACACTCTCTCCATCTCACTCATTTACAACAACGATCTGATTTACAACAACGATCGTGTCTCACCCAGAGAAAAAGGCAGGAAGAACTCATTTTTGCAGAACTGGCCGTTCTCATCCAGGAAGTTCTCGGGGTTAAACGTATCCGGGTGTTTCCAGTGCTCCTTGTCCTGCAGTATGGCCATTAAATTCGGTGTAATTTCGGTTCCCTGCCACAGAAACAGAAAAAAATGATTAGACCACAGCGCTGCTGAATTCTGGCTTGTGATTGGTCAGAAGATGTTGATTAGTTTTTTTATAACAGCAGCTCTGACAGTAGAATGCGCTCAGTCTAAAACGTTATCGTTTCTATAGTAACAGCTCATTCATAGATGTTCCATTAATAATAAACAGAATAAAAAAAGAGGTGGAGATGTTTTCTGTAAGGACATGTTTATTTAGCATTTATGGAAGGAGTCTCCAGTGTCAGCGCTTTGTAACAGTCAGAGGTAAAGCTGTAACTTTAAGTTTTTCGACATCTTCAGGACAGAGGAGTTTTTTTGTGAGGGAACTACTGTTTATAGCTGCTATAACGGAAGTGAGAACAGGAACTAGCCTGTTTTTCGTGGATTTTCCGCAACATTTAATGGAACTATAAACGGATAAAAAGTATGACGTGTCAGTCTTTAATAAAATATATCAAACCCAGGCATGATAATTCAACCTAGCTCAAAGATGTATTCTAAATGTAGCATTACTAAAACTCAAACAACAATAGACGCAGTACGTGTGGATTTTTCACACTCTGTGGAGTTATTTCTGTGTCAGAACTAACCATATAGAAGTAAATTCCATGATAATATCATGCAAAAATCGATGATATCTCAAATCGTGTGAGGGTAATCCTCTACAGCTCATACCTTTGGGATGGTGAATCCTCGTAGCTGCGTCGTCTCTGTAGTTTGGTGAATTACGCCGAGTGGAACGATGTTCCCAAAGCGCAGGATCTCGTGTACGGTGGCGTGTGTGTACGGCAGGCTCGTGCGGTCGTCCATGCTGGGAGCGCGATCGTAACCAAGCACACGAGCGATCTCCTCGTGACAGCGCTCTGAATACACACACACACACATACACAAACAGTTGCACTATGGACAAACAAAAACTCTCGCATCTTTCGCACACTACGTCCTCAAAAAGCTGCTAAGATTCTTCTTTTCAAGCTGCTAACATATTTTTACCTATTTTTACAAATAACATCTATATTTTGTCTAATAGATTCTATTCTATTCTATTTTTCTATCTTATTCATTATATCCTGCTTTTATTATATTCGGCTTTTATTATATTCTGTTGTATTATGTATCACTGTTGCACTGTGGGACGAGGCACTAAGGAAAAACATTTCACTGCATTAATACATCACATGTATGTAATGTATGTGACAAATAAAGAATCTTGAACCTTGAACACGATACAGAACATCGATTACAGATAGATTCATTCAATTATTGATGAATTATTCACTGTGCTTGGATTGAGATGTGCTTTGAAAAGCATGTCAGCTTTTTAAACTTGTAACTTGTTTGGTTTTTTTTTAAGTTCACACCAGAGTTGGATTTCAGCTTCAGCTGGTTTCAGATTGCAACAATTTTAAGTACAGAGCCGTATTCAGAGCTGTAATTATCACATTATTCATTGCCAAGAGTAAAGTTTTACCATGAAATATTACAGGATCGTGAGATTTCATGAGCACACAGTTATCCAGCTGTTTGTTACAGTACCTTGTATTTCTGGATGGTTCATGATGAAGATCAGGCCCCATCTGAGCGTGGTGGCTGTGGTCTCAGTTCCCGCAAGGAAAAGATCAGCCGTGGACATCAGCAGGTTCTCCTCATGAAACGTCGAATCTTTGCTTGACTCCTGCTGCTCAAAAACAGGAAGTGATGTTATTCTGTAATGCCAAAGACAGCTCCACATGCAGCACAGTCAAGTCCAAAAGCCTGAGTCCACCAATTAATTATTTTTACTAGATACATCCAAGTCTAAAGTTAGGTCAATATTTACATGGGAAGAGTTCCTCGTATTCAGAGTGGGGTTACACACATACTTCCTGGGTGTGTGTGTATTTCCTGGGCTTCTCATTCAGATTATTAAAATCACCTGTGTGTAATTTACGCTTCTGAGGTTGCCAGATTGTTATTGAGTTCAAGTGTCCAAGATGGAGTTTTTCAACAGCACCTTTAAACACAAACATGTGCCTTTAAATTCAAATAAAATCAGGGATAGATAAAACAGACTGAGGAAGGAAGATCAAACGTAGTACGATGTAACAGATACTCGTGCGCACACCTTAATCAAGCCACGAGGTACTAAATCGTGGTCATGGAATTGTAATGCGTGCGCATGACGTAGGCAATTTCATCACATGTTTAGTTCCTACTGAGATTTGTTGAATTAATAAAATTATGCTGATATTCTTGTTAATTCGATGGACTCTGCTGTAAAGAAAACATGCTTAGGGCTTGAAGGATAATCTGACCTAGCGCTGATCTGCTACGCTTACAGAGAAACTTTACGTTTAACTTTATCCATAAAAAATTCACTCCTCGAGATAAGCCATGTCTCTGATTATGATCCTCAGATGCTCGTGGACTTTAAAGGGACAATATTATTACTTAATGAATAGTGTCATATTTATGTGTTCAACATCGGTCTTGAGTGACATTCCATAGTGTGTGTGTCAGCATGACGTATTGTGGTTCCATCAAACTGTCAGACAGCAGCGCTGGACTTAACACTGCTCCTCACTCGAGCCGATATCATGCAAGAAACATGCGCTTAAGTTCAAGATCAGAATCGAGAGTAACTGAGACACGCCTCTGTTTTAGACAAACTCCGCCCCCCATGCGTAACTCTCACGTAACTCCTGACAACCGCCTAACGCTGTAGTTACTTCTGATGTCAGAATACTGAAAACAGTTTCAGTATTAGACCCTCACTGAGCGCTTTACTCTGCTCTGAATAGCACAGGAGTCTGAGCTCATTACCTTGCTTATCTCCACCAGGTAGGCGTCGATGAAGTCACGCAGGTTCTCCGTGTCCAGTGTCTTCTTGTGCTCCTCCATTATCTCGCGGATGAACCCTTGTAAAGCACTGGCGTTCTCATGGATCTTCTGGTGCGGACCAGGGAGGTGTTTTATAAAAGGGACTAAGTGGAACATCTACAGAAAAAAAATTTTTTAAGAGTTAAAATGTTTCTACAGAGCAAAAACGTAATTTCTGATGATTTATGAAACTTTTCAGCCCTGATACGCTTTGTCTGGAAGAAGGAATGTAAAGTATTCTCTAGGAATTTCTATAGATAATGAAGGTCATAAAGATTGTCTAGTTGTGGTCTGATTATTCTTTACCATTCTCCTTAAAACCTCAGATGATTTGGGGGACTCACTGAATTACTGGTACCAGTGTTTTGTTTTTTTTTGCAATTTACCAATGATTACAACTTTTTATTTATTAACAAACGACACATCATACTTTTTATCTGTTCATAGTTACATTAAATGCTGTGGAACGTCCATGAAACGAGTGAGTTCCTGTTCTCACTTACGTTAGAGCAGCTATAAACAGTCGATCCCTCACCAGCCTCTTTTTTTCTCTCTCGACGTTAATAAGACAAAAAAATGATGCAACTTTTTATATTACTGAGAAACCGCAAAGAAGCGTAAACTCCTCTGTCCTGAAGATGTCGGAAAACTTAAAGTTAGAGCTTTACCTCTGACTGTTACAAAGCGCTGACACTGGAGACTGGAAACCTGTGATTTGCAGCTGCACTACTGTCAGAGCTGCTGTTCTAGAAAATGTATCAACACCTTCTGACCAATCACAATCCAGACTTCAGCAGCGCTGGGGTGTAATCAGTGATAATTAACTCATTAATGCTCATTAACATTACCAATCCCACAGCTGAGCCAGAGAGCCGAATGTTTTCGTTCAGGATTTCCAGGAGCTTAGCGAAGCGCTTGTTGTTGTAGTCGAAGCGATCTCCGAAGACGATGGAGCAGATGATGTTGGAGACGGCGTTCATTATGGGGTGCAAGGGGTTAAAAGGTTTCCCTGAGGGGAAAAAGGTGAAAAAGTGCAAGGGAATGGATTTGATAAGGAAGAATACAAAACCCGAACAATTATTGTCAAGTATATAGCCTGTTCGTTGTTTTTTTTTTAATCTGTTAGAATGAAATCTGATTAGGACTTTGTCTGACCTTCATGTTTGAGCATCTCTGTTATAAGACAGTGTGCTTCCTCTGCCACTCGCTCCTCCACCGTTTTCTTCCCCAGACCGAAGTTGCGTAGCGTGTGGAGAGCAAAACGCCGCTGCTGCTTCCACGCATGGCCGTACGTGACAGCTAAGATACCTGAGACAGACAGACGCAAGGGATTATTATATGTGTGTGTATTATGTCTGTGACTCCAGGATTATTGCAAATCACATTTGGAAATAAATGTATTGTTTAAAAATCACACATGAGAAATTAATCATGTTGAAAAAAAATCACATAATACAAAAATATTTAAAAATGTATTTTTATATTTAAAAACATCTAAAAAGAAAAAAACAAAATTAAACACATAAAATAAATACTTCATGTGTAAAAAAATATCTAATGTAAAAATGAACCTGTGTGTAAAAATCATACATGAAAAGTAAAAATAAAAACTAATTTTTCTACAAAATTTGTGAAAAATAATATGAAGTTCACCTGAAAACATACAACACATTTAAATTCTGTATTAAATCAAAATGTTAAAAATAGAAATGAGGTAATTTATATTTATGTTACAAAATGAAGCTTGGTTACCAAATATTAATCGTTTTTAGCATTATTATCAAGTTATAAAAACAAAATTAAACATAAAACTGCTATAGCACTGAAAATAAACAAATAAATACAACAGCAGTACTGACCGTAGCCTTTGGTGACCCATTCTATTAAAGGCATGTACGGCCTCCCGGAGAACACGGTACCGTTCTGAACCAGTGCCTCCTTCATCACCTCAATGTTATTCAGCACGATCATCGGCCTCCTGCCCATGTACACGGAGCACAGGTCACCGTACTGCAGCATCTGCATGGGCAAAGAGTCGCATTAACTTAACCATAATGACAATTTAACGTCGGATTTCATGTCGCTCTGTGGGATGGTCAAAGTTTGGGATAATTTTTAGAACCAAAACTTGTTGGATTAATCTGTATAAGGCTCCATCCATTCCTCAACTCTGATCAGTTTCCAATATAATGCTACCACCACCATGCTTTACAGTGTGGATGAAGTTCTCAGGGTGAAGAGCAGTGTTGGGTTTCTGCCACATGTAAGGTTGAAAATGTTCTTAAATGTTTGAGATATTTTTTTTTTTAGAACCAAACTCTGATTGATACCATTCCAGAAGTTTGGCCCGGACTTGTTTTGATTGCACCTTGACCTTCTTCATGATGCTGTTTGTTTAGGTGTGTTCACTAAGACACTCTGGGTTCTTCCACGAACAGGTGTACCTATACTGAGATCATGTGACCCACAGGTCAACTCCATTCAACTCATTATGTCACTTCTGTAGGTAACTAATTTAGAGATTTCACTCCAAAGAGGGTGAATATTTATGTACTTACATATAATACAGTTTTTTATGTAATTAAATAATTTTGCAAACTATATAGATTCCCCCCAAAACTTCAGTTTTATTTCGTGTTGGTTCTTGAAATAAAATCTTAATCCAGTCAATTTCAGTTCTAAAACATAATGTGGAAAAGGTCAAGGGGTGAATACTTATGCAACACAATGTACATACAAGCATAAACATGTCTAAATAAGGAAGTCCAGAAGTAAACTCCTGGCAGGCAAACCACTGTTACACAACCCTGTATCTATTCAACACACACTTCAGATAAGCAGGTAAGCATAGAAATGCACACACACACACACACACACACACATGTTCAGTTCTCTTGAAAGAATTTAACCTTTCCAAAAATGATTTCATGAAGCATGAGCAAAAAAGAAAAAAGCAGAGACTGACTGTTTTAGAAACGTTCACTGGGTTCTTCATGAACTGGAGCAGGTTCCCCACGAAGGGCAGTGGTGTGGGTCCAGGAGGATTGCGGCTCCTCGAGGAATTCAACTTGAAGATCTCGAGCAGAACCAGAAAGACGAGGCTGAGCAACACGGCCAGGCCTGCAGAACCCAGGTCCATGTATCTCAGTAGAGCCTGCATGTTGAGAGCGTGCAGAATGACCGCACAGAGGTCTGTTTATACAGGAAAAACAGGAAAGGGAGGGGAGACCGACAAAGCGGTACAGTAATGACGTAACGTCGTGTCACGAGCTCACATTTCACTCTTCACCTCTGTACACATGATTATAACAGAGCTGCAATGAGCTGGGCGTGACGGCCCGCATTCCTCTGTGTGAGAGAGAGAAAGGGTGGAGAGGAAACAGCGGTTCACATCTGGCATTAGCATGTGTCCTGGGTGATGTGATTGTAAGTGGACAGCGCTAAGTGCAGGTGTGAACGAAGGTGTCTCGAAGACGCTTTGTGATCTGATCACTTGAACCACATCCAGAGGTGGTCTGGGACACACACGGCCACATCACATCTGTAGTGTGAATGTGAATGTGAATGCTCTCTGGGAAGAGCTCTCTGCTGCTAGGCTAACGGATAAACATGATGCTGTAGGAACAGAGACAAACCTTTCTGCTTTACAAACACCTACATGTAGTTACTGCAGTAAAGAGTTAAAAGTGTGTGATGCAACGTCGTGTCACACGCTCGCATTTCAGTGCCGTTGCATCATGATGTAATGACCGAGGTGAACAGTGTGTGATGTAGCGGGGGACGGAACACAGCTGGACTCTGTCCATCTGTTTACTCTTTCTCTAGTGTTTTACTCCTCTTATACCAGCAATTTACCAATGATTACAATTTTTTATTTATCAAGAATGACACAATGTACTATTTATCCCTTTAGAGTTACATTTAATGTCCTCCTGACAGAACTGGTGGAACTCAGTCAGGTTTGTGGGTCTCCTCGCTCTCTCTCTCTCTCTCTCACACACACACACACACACACACTTTTTCAAATCATTCCACAAATTTTCTACAGGATTCAGGTCGCTGCTTTGTTATGGCCACTCCAAAACGTTCACTTTATTGTCTTGAAGCCATTTTGGTACAACTTTGGAGCTTAGGATCATTGTCCTGCTGTCCAGCGAGCACAGAGTTCTAACTTTCTGCCTGACGTCTTGAGATGTTGCTTCAGTATTTCTAGATCTAATCCTCCTTCCTCATCGTTTCATCTTCATTTTCTGAAGTGCTTCAGTCCCTTTTCCAGCAAAACCCCCAAACAACATGATGCTGCCACCCCCATGCTTCACAGCTGGGATGGTGTTCTTCAGATTAAAAGCCTTTTTCCTCCAGACATAGCGCTGATCTTTATGGCCACACTTTCAGCATGTGTATACAGCTGGTGTATAAGCGTACAAGCGTATGAGATTTCCACTTAGCTACAATTTGGTGTCATTGCGTTCGTTGTTAATAATGTGGCCAAAATAACATGGCCTACTTTTACAGAAAAAGGCAGGATGACGCACTGGGACACACACGGCCACGTCACATCTGTAGTGTGAATGCGAATGCTCTCTGGGAAGAGCTCTCTGCTGCTAGGCTAACGGATAAAGATGATGCTGTAGGAACAGAGACAAAAGCAGCTGCTTTTCAAAGGTTTAAACTTTCTGCTTTACAAACACCTACATGTAGTTACTGCAGTAAAGAGTTAAAAGTGTGATGCAACGTCGTGTCACACACTCGCATTTCAGTGCCGTTGCATCATGATGTAATGACCGAGGTGAACAGTGTGTGATGTAGCGGGGGACGGAACACAGCTGGACTCTGTCCATCTGTTTACTCTTTCTCTAGTGTTTTACTCCTCTTATACCAGCAATTTACCAATGATTACAATTTTTTATTTATCAAGAATGACACAATGTACTATTTATCCCTTTAGAGTTACATTTAATGTCCATGAAACAAGTTAGTTCCTGTTCTCACTTACATTAAAAGCAGCTATAAACAGTCCTTCCCTCACCAGCCTCTCATTTTAAGTTAATAATATTTAAGTGGGAGGGAAATACTCAATATTATTTGTAAATAATCAATATTATAAAAGTTGATTGCAGAAGTATTCACCCCTTAAATTAGTTCAGGTTCAACGAGTCATCGTCAGAAGTCTCATAATTACTAGGGATGTAAACCTCAGAATTCCACATGATACGATATGATTTTTATTGTTATTTTATTTTCACATTAATAAGTAAACTGGAGTAAACCTCAGGCTTCACGTGAATTCAATTTCGATTGTTAAGGCAGTGACTGGATATTTGACGTTAGCGTTGAATCTGCTATAATACGATATGATTTTGATTCGTAGCCTCTGATCGATACGTGACCAACTCTGCTCAGAATCCGGGCCAGACTTACCGTTAACTCATGACTGATGATGACGCAGAGGACTATTTTAAATGAATTAGACTTATGGACAAATCACCATGCTAGCCTGTGTACACATCGGTTTAAATATATGAATATTTTTTAAACACCACTTTTCCTTTTTTGTTAATAATTGATTTATAATCGTTGCCTTTTAAATCAACACACTGATCCAAATCGTCCGATTGTTACACCCCTAATACTTACAATTCATTTTTGGCTTAGCTGCAAATATAAAACTTGAAACCTGAGTAATTTATCTCATAATTTTGTGTGTAACTTTATAACTAACAGACCGTTATAACACATTTCCTAAGAAAAACACAATAAAGAACAACCACGAGGTCAGCATGTTGGTTTGCTTTTTCTTTATTTTTTTTTTATCTTTGTTTTTTTTTTTCTTGATTTTTTTTGATACTCTTTTTTTGTATCTTTTCTTCGTTTACTGAAGAGACTGAGGAAAGAGATCCTTTTTTTTTGTTGTTTTTGGCACTACATAGTTATCTTATGGAGCGGTATGCTGATTTTTCATAAAACAAATTCCTATCCAAAGCCTTTGTCCTTATGCAAGCAAAAATATGAATACACCAATAAAAATAAACAGGATTAACTTTAAATCCATACTTTACACAACAAATAAAAACGCTTCTTTTTTTTGGGACCCCTTTAAAAATAGGGGTATTAAAATATTTGACATTTCTTATCACAAATCAATGTGATGAGACAAAAAAATTAATGTAAAAACTGTACAAAAAATGATAAAATTCATTTTAAAAAGTCTTGTGACCAAATGCCAAGTTAGACTTTCTTAATTCTTTTTTTTCTCTTCATTGTCGTTCGATAAGGACCTCAGGCGTTGGTTTGAAATGAAAAGAGTCTACGCTCGTTATTTCTTCTGCTGGATGTAGCTGAGGTTGACGGGACGGCCAGACTGCAGCAAGGGGAAGTGCTGATTCGCCACTGCACCTGAGAACCAAATCAAAACGTCCTGTTAAAAATAAAACCTCAGGTACAGACCATTTATTATATAAAGATAGAATATTAAAATCACACACACTTTTGAGGCCAAACGTTTACACACACCTCGGCTAAAGGCATTCAAACACAACTTTTCACAACTCCGCACATTTCCTGTGTTAAGTCTGTCAGAGTATTTACTTTAATTACCATAAGAGGACATTTCAAAATAACAGCAAAGACACAGATTTAGTTCAGCTTTTATTTACTGTATCAGACTTTCACTGGGTCAAAGTTTTGTTAGTATTTGGTGTCGTTGCTGCCTTTTATTTACTTGAATTTGAATCAAACTCCCACAATCGTGGAGTATTTTCCCCCCGTTCCTCCTGACAGAACTGGTGGAACTCAGTCAGCTTTCTCCTCGCTCACACACACACACACACACTTTTTCAAATCATTCCACAAATTTTCTACAGGATTCAGGTCGCTGCTTTGTTATGGCCACTCCAAAACGTTCACTTTATTGTCTTGAAGCCATTTTGGTACAACTTTGGAGCTTAGGATCATTGTCCTGCTGTCCAGCGAGCACAGAGTTCTAACTTTCTGCCTGACGTCTTGAGATGTTGCTTCAGTATTTCTAGATCTAATCCTCCTTCCTCATCATTTCATCTTCATTTTCTGAAGTGCTTCAGTCCCTTTTCCAGCAAAACCCCCAAACAACATGATGCTGCCACCCCCATGCTTCACAGCTGGGATGGTGTTCTTCAGATTAAAAGCCTTTTTCCTCCAGACATAGCGCTGATCTTTATGGCCACACTTTCAGCATTCGTATACGGCTGGTGTATAAGCGTACAAGCGTATGAGATTTCCACTTAGCTACAATTTGGTGTCATTGCGTTCGTTGTTAATAATGTGGCCAAAATAACATGGCCTACTTTTACAGAAAAAGGCAGAATCACCACTAACTTTTTAAAACAAAAGCGTGTGGTTCCTCATGTCGTCTCAGGAGGTTTTTCCTCGCGACTGGTTTGCTGTTTGACAACATCGACCGTTAAAAGCGGTGTACAAAATTTTTTTTACCTCATCATGTTTAGATAGGAAATGTGAGACACTCGAGATTAGTGTTGCTGATCACGTACCCTGGGAGATGAAGGGCTTGTTGGACTGCTGCACGTACGTCTGCGGCATGCTGAAACCCCAGGAGGACGTGACGGATATCGAACCAGCACCGCTGTGGCCCAGCGAGCGAGAGACCTGACCTACAGAACCAAACGGAGCCTGGAAACCTGCTTCTGAGGGACAGACAGAGAGAAAACAGAATAAATATATTAATTACACAGTCTAATCTGGTACTCCAATGGTCTAATCAGTTTAGGAGGCAAAGCTGTTTAACGACAGCATAGGACTTAAAAAATATAATTATACAGCAAGAGAGAGAGAGAGAGAGAGAGAGAGGGGAGGTGAAATGAAAAGAAATAATATTCTCAACCAACACACCAGTGTTGCAGGGTTTGTACAGCATTCCTAAACTGAACACGATATCCAATACGTTATCGTTTCTATAGCAACGGTTCAATCACAGAGACTTGTACAGTAGATGCATTACATTTTTGTAAATGTAACATTTATGGAAGGAGTCTCCAGTGTCAGCGCTTTGTAACAGGCAGAGGTAAAGCTGTAATTAAGTCTTCCAACATCTTCAGGACAGAGGAGTTTACGCTTCTTTACGGGTTCTCAGTAACATGACAAGCTGCGTTTTTTTTTTCATTCCGGTGAGGGAACGACTGTAACTACAAATATAACTATAAATGGATAAAAAGCATGATGTCCTTTTCTAATAAAATAAAATTTGTAATTGTTGGTGAATTGCTGTTATAAGAGGAGTAAAACACTTGGTGACATGCTGTTATAGGAAAATAATCAGCCTCAGGGTGGTAATAGTAATTCCTCTTCATTACTCCATGGCGTCGTTGATTATTTTCCTGTAACAGCACGACTCTCTGTACAAACCCTGTGTTTAAAACCCGTGTAAAAGAGTGTGATGGGTGAAGGGAGGTGCACGCCCGATTAATCACATCACATCACATCACATCTGTGAGACTTACCTGAGCTCAATGCAGCACATCTACACACACACACACACACACGCACACGCGCACACACACACACACACACACACACACGGAGAAACTACCCAGAAGACCTGATTAAAAGTTCATTAAAATATACACTCATATCTTCTGCTCGTTTCTCTACAGCTGTGTGACGTGAAGAAAATTACCCGAATAAATATTTTAGCCCAAATAAATATTTTAGCAAAATTTCTCGATAACGAATACGTGACAAAAATCAATACAACAAACTTGTAAACAGATTTATTCTGTTTTTACGAACGAGGACTCTGACCTAGTGGACACTTTAGCGTTGGTGCGTTAAATATAAAACGAATCAGCTGTAAAGTCAACAACGCTAGATCAGAACTGCGTTATTTCTTTTTTAAAAAAGTTGCCATAACTTTCAGTCGTTTTTTTTTTTTTTTTAATCTAATCGCAAACGCTCCTGACCTCAGGCTCACTCTGATTGGCTGCTGAAGGACAGAATGAGCCTGGAGCTGTGTCTGGAATCGTGTACTCGGTGTACTTTTAGTATTAAACATCTAGAACATTCTGTGTAGTGTTATAATGCGAAATAGTCACAACATCTGCTCTTTATAATGCACACTTCCTATATTAGAGAAACACACAAACACTCTCGTTCTCATCCACACACACGTTCATACAGTGCTCACCCCCGGTGTGTGTGTGAGAGTGTGTGTACCTGACTTCCCCACCGTGCCGTTAGCCACCATTGCCCCGGGGTTGTTCAGATGGTGATTGTGCCAGTGTGGCCCTCCGTCCCGCCCCGCCGGCTGGGCAAAGATGATACTGGGGTCGTTGAGGTTAACGGAGGTGGGGTTTGGCGTGTGCCCCGCCCCTCCGTTCCCCTGTCCCTTCCTCATAGGGTACTTTACCCCCGGGGAGGGCGGATGGGAGGGCCAGGTCCCCGGTGAGAGCATACCCATGTACTGAGAGGGGTTGAAACCAAAGAGAGACAGATGAACCTGCTGCTGCTGAGGAGGAGGGGCAGGAGGAGGGAGAGAGGGATGATGGGAGGATTTGGATGGAGCGGAGGAGGACGAGGAGCCCGGGGAAGGCTTGCCGCTCTGAGACGACTGAGGAGAGACGGAGGGCTGGATGAACGTAGACGTCTGCGGGGAGTACGGAGGAGTCTGACGCGTGTCCGACTGGAGACACAGAAATAAAACCAATTACTAATCACGTATTACACATTAAACAACACACAGCGAGAGTAATAAATAAGATATAAGGAAAGAAAGACAGACGCACAGACAGAGAGAGAGAAAACAGACAGGCAGGCAATAGAGACAGACTGAATGACAGACAGACAGACAGACAGACAGGAGAGAAATAGAGAGATAAAAGACAGACAGACAGACAGTTATTGGTTCTTACGCATTCCGATGGCTGCCTGGTCCGGCCGGGTCGATCCTGGGACGTACCACTCTGAGGAATGGGGATGGCCTGAGAGCTCACCATGGCACGGACCATCTGAGGAACTGGGGGGGGAGAAGTGGGTTAGATCTAAATGTCACTGAGACAAACATTGTGTCCCACTGAACATGTAAACACAGGTGTGTGCACCTTGTGTAGGTGATATGTATGTGTGTGTGTGTGTGTGTGTGTGTGTACCCTGTGTAGGAGCTCCTCTCTGTCGGAGGTGTCTGTAATCAGGACATTCTCTCCGGACGTGTCCTACGTATCCGCACTGGAAACAGCGTCTCTCTCTCGGCTCTCTGTCCTCCTCACGCACCTCCTCATCCTTATCACTCTCCTTCTTCTTCATTCTACACACACGCATACACACACACACACACACTTAGCTACATGCTGAATACAAACACACACACACACTCACTCACACACAGAGTACGAGCATCTGACCTGCGCCTCTTTGGGCAGTCCTTCATGTAATGTCCGATTTTGCCACAGATCCGACAGCAGCGGTCGTTTGGCGCGAGTTCGCCGTCCGTCAGCACCTTCGAGTCGAAGAAGTAATCCTGACAAGCACACATACACACACACACACACACACACACACAGAGTTTCGTGAAATGCTTGGACTTTGATTTCAATGTATTTGTGTGTTTTATATGAAATATAAATAAAGACAGGCGTAAAGTTTGCTCTGTGTGTGTGTGTGTGTGTCTCACCGCTTCCATCCCCAGCTTTGGATAAAATGGCGTTCCGAACAACTTCCTGCCATTAATGAATGCCTTCATGATGAAATTCGTCACTGAGAGATTGAGAGAGAGAGATTGAGAGAGAGAAAGCGTGAGAGAGAGAGAGAGCGAGAGAGAGAGAGAGAGAGAGAGAGAGATGGACGAATAAAATGATTGGATTTAAACTTTGCTGAAATGTGTTTCATGCCTGAAATTTGCTTCTACAAAGGTAAAGTTGCTAACAAGTAATGGAAGTCTATAGTCTCCAGTTTAGCATGGAGTGCTTAATGTGTGTGTGTGTGTGTGTGTGTGTGTGTCTTTACTTTTCCGTGAGACTCCGGCACCAAGATTGTGATTCAAGTCAAAGGGATCTGTTTCAATAAATAAATAAATAAATAAATAAGAAAAGCAGAAAGATGAACTTATTCCCTGAACATAACTTTCACTCCATCATCACTGAGCAGATTTTAATCTGATCAGCATTTGTGTTAAAAGTGTTTTAAAAGTTTTAAAGTGTTTAAATTCTCTAATCCTCTGGGATGCAGGCTGCTCTATGGTTCTTGGAGAACCTTCTGAAGTTCTTCTGCTTCTTGGCTACTTAACACCACACAATTTTTTGCACAGCGTTGAGGAGTGGAAGGATGTAGGTTGAGGCTCGTACCTTCGATGGCGATGCACTTGGAGGTCCACTGTTTCTCGAAGGTGGTGAGGCGTTTACGCTGCCGGATGGAGATCACGTGCTCTTTAAAGTCGAACTCCTCGGTGTAGAAGCGCAGCAGGCCGAGCCACAGCTCCCCTACCGTCTCACGGTTCTGCTGGAACTCGGGCCAACGCCGCCGCTGTGGAACACACACACACACACTTTCAGCTCTGCGATGTCTATTACAAACTCCTCCACACGTATACAGAGATTTCTGAAAGGTCCATTTTCGCGGTTTTCACGTGGACAGGAGAAACTGTAATTTGTTGTGTGGATGGACGGAGATATTTTTGAAAACGGAGGTATTTATAAAAACGCTGTCGGAGTGTTTCGTATCAGAAACTCGCTCACCAGCTCGTCCACGTTGTCGAAGAAGAAGGCGTTCCAGCCGTCCACCATCCTCTGAGGAACGGAGCTCCCGTCGTAGATCTGCAGCACACACAGTTAACCTTTATATCACCTCCTGACTTTCACTCCACTCCATTTCACTGTGTGTGTGTGTGTGTGTGTGTGTGTGTGTGTATGTGTGTGTACCTCCTGCAGGACGGGGATGACGGGAGGCTGTCTCTGCTGCAGGAAGTACAGCACCATGAGGATGTAGGCGTAAGATGAGAGACTTCCCCTCGACGCATCACCGATGTCGCACCTCTGCAACACACACACACACACACACACATTAACACTTTATTCTTTTACATACAACACACACACACACACACACACACACACACACACACACACACACAGTTTTCTCCTGTTACCTTTGCAAAGACTTTCATGGTGTAGCCCAAATACTGCACACGTGGGTCCAGGGCTGCGTACGTGGCCAACATACGTGTGTTGTGCTGAGCCTGGAGACAAGACAAAGAGGAAATCATCACACACACACACACACACACACACACACACACGAGCACAGTAGTGCCCTTCAGTGAGGGGATATCGAGTAGGGCGCAGTGACGGAGGCGGTTAGAACACTACGTGAGCTCACCAGTGTGTTGTAAAGGCTGATGTCTCCTTCCAGACTGCTCTGCTTGTGTTCAAACTTGACGATAGGCACTTTGGCGGTCGTTATAGGCAAGATATTCCTCAGACCTGAACACACACACACACACACACACTGAAATGAGACGGCATTCGCAATGAATAGAGCTGGTTACTGGACCTACAAGGCACTGATCTAAGCATTTCAATACTACAAAAACAAATGAATGAATAAAATTAATACATTATAAAAAATAAAAATATACAATTAAATAAATAGATAGATAAATAAATGTCCCTGTTTTGATATAATCATAAGAAATTACATCGTAAAAAAACAAAAACAAACAAAAATGTAAATACATAAATATATAAAAACCTAAAAATATTTACAAGCAAATAAGGAAAGAAGGAAAAGAGAAATGAAATAAAATCCCTACTTAAAGACAAACAAACAAACAAACAAACAAACAAGGTGCCTATTTCGATATCTTTTAAATTAAATTAAAATTTTAATTCCATCATAAAGGATTAGTAGAATTTATTGCACTGAAATGTCTGAGTCTGGCTCCGCAGAGTGTGGAAACGGTCACGCTGCTGTAAGAGCTTTAACCTGGTGGAGGTGAAGTCAGGTGGTGTGTGAAACCTGCTGAAACACATCTTCTGCTTCATCTCTTACCTGCGTGTTTCTTCAGCACCTTGGCTAATCCCTCGATGATCTCTTTACAGTTCAGTTTCTGAGGAGAGAGAACCATGGTGTGTGTGAGAGAGAGAGAGAGAGAGAGAGAGAGAGAGAGAGAAACTTCTGGAAGCTCCAAAGTAATAAAAAAAAAAAAATAAAAAAAAAACCACAGACGGCAGCATTTTTTTTTTTTTAATGAGCGTCCGCAGGATTACGTGTAAAATGGCGACTTCGTGTAGGATTACGTGTAAAATGGCAAAAACGGCGACTTCCTGTAGGATTACGTATAAAATGGCGACTTCCTGTAGGATTACGTATAAAACGGCGACTTCCTGTAGGATTACGTATAAAATGGCGACTTCCTGTAGGATTACGTATAAAATGGCGGCTTAGTGTAGGATTACGTGTAAAACGGCGACTTCCTGTAGGATTACGTATAAAATGGCGACTTCCTGTAGGATTACGTGTAAAATGGCGACTTCCTGTAGGATTACGTGTAAAATGGCAAAAACGGCAACTTCCTGTAGGATTACGTGTAAAATGGTGACTTCCTGTAGGATTACGTATAAAATGGCGGCTTAGTGTAGGATTACGTGTAAAATGGCGGCTTAGCGTAGGATTACGTGTAAAATGGCGACTTCCTGTAGGATTACGTATAAAATGGCGACTTCCTGTAGGATTACGTGTAAAATGGCGGCTTCCTGTAGGATTACGTGTAAAATGGCGGCTTAGCGTAGGATTACGTGTAAAATGGCGGCTTAGCGTAGGATTACGTGTAAAATGGAGACTTCCTGTAGGATTACGTGTAAAATGGCGGCTTCCTGTAGGATTACGTGTAAAATGGAGACTTCGTGTAGGATTACGTGTAAAATGGCAACTTCCTGTAGGATTACGTGTAAAATGGCGGCTCCCTGTAGGATTACGTGTAAAATGGCGGCTTCCTGTAGGATTACGTGTAAAATGGCGGCTTCCTGTAGGATTACGTGTAAAATGGCGGCTTCCTGTAGGATTACATGTAAAATGGCGGCTTAGTGTAGGATTACGTGTAAAATGGCGGCTTCCTGTAGGATTACGTATAAAATGGCGTCTGTGATTCTGTACCTCCGCTGTGTCGTGACCCTCCAGCGTCATACAGATGTCCAGATCGCTGTCACGGAAACCGAACCCATTCTTAGAGGAACCAAACAGACACAGCTGGGCTTTATCTGTGTGCGCACACACACACACACACACACACACACACACACACAGAGTTTACACCTTCAAGCACATAAACCCCATCCCAAATCATTCCCATCATGCAATATTAAACCGATCACACGTTAATCGGAGAAAGCGGAATGGCGCAGAAAATTCCAGAAGCAATGATCCGGAGCGTCACATGGAAAAGTTCAGAAGAGAACCGTGATTGATGATTGTGGTTTTGTGTGTGTGTGTGTGTGTGTGTGTGTGTGATGAAGCTGAGGCTGATACTTCCACACCTAGCATGTTCTCTATTTGTGTGTGTGTGTGTGTGTGTGTGTTTGTGTGTGTGTACCATTATACTCCTTCCTAATGAAGCGCTCCAGACTGGCTAGAATCAGTTCCCTCCTCTGCTGCTCCCCCACAGACGGCGACAGCTCATCTACACACACACACACACACACACACACACACACACAGACACACACAGACACACACACAGACACACACAGACACAGTCAGAGAAGAAAACACACTTGTCTAGCAAAGTTTTTGCTCTTTTGGCAAACTGCAAACTTTTTTTTTTTTTTCAGGCCGTTCGACAGAATTCAGCCACAGCAACATCGTTTAACTATTCAACTTCCTACTCGTTATCAGTTATCAGTTATCTAGTTACTAATCTGGTTAATTATCAACTGACATCACCAACTTTTAAAGCTCATTACATTAACTGTCTAGATAGCAGTACCCTTTGCTGCAGAACCAAAAGTCAAGGGGTGGAGTCTGGACCTCATCCAGCTCCTACCTGGGCGGAGTCGAGCCAGAAGTCCAACAGGTGGAGACTACCTGGTGTGTTTCAGGCTGGATGTGTGTGTTGTGGGTTAGAGGTTAGAGATTAGGGGTTAGAGATTAGAGATTAGGGGTTAGAGATTAGACATTAGGGGTCAGGGGTTAGAGATTAGGGGTTAGAGATTAGAGACTAGAGATTAGACGTTAGGGGTTAGAGATTAGAGACTAGAGGTTAGGGGTTAGAGATTAGACATTAGGGGTCAGGGGTTAGAGATTAGGGGTTAGAGATTAGAGACTAGAGATTAGACGTTAGGGGTTAGAGATTAGAGACTAGAGGTTAGGGGTTAGTAGTTAGAGGTTAGGGGTTAGAGATTAGGGGTTAGGGGTTAGAGATTAGACGTTAGGGGTTAGAGATTAGGGGTTAGTGGTTAGGGGTTAGTGGTTAGTGGTTAGGGGTTAGAGATTAGGGGTTAGAGATTAGGGGTTAGAGATTAGGGGTTAGGGGTTAGAGGTTAGGGGTTAGTAGTTAGAGGTTAGGGGTTAGAGATTAGAGGTTAGGGGTTAGAGATTAGGGGTTACAGGTTGGAGATTAGGGATTAGAGATTAGGGGTTAGAGATTAGGGGTTAGAGATTAGGGGTTAGAGATTAGGGATTAGTGGTTAGTGGTTAGGGATTAGGGGTTAGAGATTGGGGGTTAGGTCCAGCTCCATCTCCTCGACTTCTAACCCTAGTTCTGCAGTAAGGACTATCTCAGATTTAAAGGATTAAAGCATCCCTCTAATTCCACAGCAACTAAATCTTAACGGGTGTTTTGCTAATGTAGCGACGCGTAGCCGCTCACCGTAGCAGCGTTTGCACAGGTTGTCGAGGATTTCTCTGAAGCGCTCCGTCATGGGAGGCAGCGGCGTCAGCTCCATCTTCTTAAAGTCTTCAGGACAGTCGTCTTTCAGATGGCCGTCTCGCTTACAGATACTGCACACCACCGTCGGGGGCTGGAAACACACACACACACACACACACACACACCTGGGATCACATCGGGACTTCATCCTGTTCTTTATTACATTGTTGCTACGTTATTAAATCCTAGGTTAATTATATAAATAATACGTTCAAAGTGGACGTATGAATTTGTCTGGGCAGTCGGAAGAGCACTGTTGCTAGGCAACTGTGAAACCGCAGATGCCGAGCAAAAGCTAGCTAACAGTTACGGCTGATGATTTAATGAGATACGGTGTAGCGTCACATGTCTGGACGATGTAATGGCACAGTTATGATAAAATGTGTCGAGACTGTCTGGAATGTCAGCGTTTACCTCAGATGTGTAGATAAATAACTAAAAATAATAAAATTACACGTTAAGTACACCTTAATCACCATTAAAGGAACTTCTGGTCATTCCGCTATAATAAGGAAAGTCAACGTGATGTACACTCTCATCATCTGACCAATCAGAATCGAGAATTCGACTCTGCTGTGGTATAAAAATCTTTGAAGATTATTAATAAAAATGAACAGTAAGAAAGAGAGTTATTTCCGGTACCTTTCCTCCAGTGAAGATCATCCTGTCGAAGGTATAGTGCAGATCCTCCGGCGCGATGCTGCCCTGTTCCGGACCTTTCCGTCCCCCTTCGTCCCGCTCCTCTTCGTCGCTGTCTGGGAACAGGCCGTTGTGAGGGGACGGGGTCGGGGAAGAGGAGTGACGGACGCCATCCTCGTCCTCTTCCTCGACAAGCAGTCTGGCTAAACCTCTGCTCACGCGCCGCTCTTCATCTCCAGCTTCGTCTTCATCATCGTCGTCCTCGTCTTCATCCTCATCGTCGTCAGTGCTGTTCGCACCGTCCTCTTCCTCTCCTCTCTTAGCTCCGATGGCGCGTGATCCGGTCGGCCGGCTTGTAGGCGCTTGCGGCACGTCTCGCTCGGGGGCGTGTCCGTTTCGGCTCTGAGGACAGGCGAAGTATCGGTACGCGGTGCGGAATCGCTCCTGGATGTACTCGAACACCATCTGACTGTTCAGACTCCGCGCTACGTTCCTCTTCAGGGCGAATGGGTCTGAAGAACAAGACGACACGATCTATTCAACTATTCATCTATTCGCAACAGTCAGCAAGAAACAACGTGCCTGTAGTAGCCAAATGTAAATGCTTCTAAAGCTAACTATTTAAACACAAACTAAATAACTTGGAAATCGAATCAGTTGTTTGCTACGTGCTCGGCTTTGTATTAGCTTCGTTCTCATGTTAGCTTAGCAAAGCGAGCTAGCGGTGCTAGCTATGTACACTCAGCACAGGCACCAACGATCTCTGCTACTTCCTTTCGAGCTTTATTTTTGATCAAACAACGGTTATAACTTTTTTTTTCTTTCCATTTCTGTGCATCAAATTAATTGTGTGAGCAACCGAAGAAACGTCGAACCGCACGTGCCATAGGACAGGTCCGAGGAATCATTCGAGCCAATCGCTTGGATTTGTCACTTCACCTAATTTGCATAGAATTAAAATTTGAAATAAAAATTTGGATTTGAACGTAGCAAGTGGCTGAAATCTTGGACCCGTATGTAGGAAATGAACCATTGTCTGTCTTTGACACTTGCTAGTGTGAATGTAGGGTTAGAGGTGGGCACACTGTTGCTAGGCGACTGGGAACTATGGGTGGCAAGCATACGTTAGCTATGTACATTAGCTAGCACTCGGACGTTAAGTCTTTAATATGGATCATGTGGAATGATTTATACACGTTTGCATGATATTAATTGTTCGTTAGATACGTTAGCCAGAAACTAAGCACGTGTGTGTGTGTCTCACCCTCGATGGCGAGGCGGCGGCGTGGCCAGTTCTTCACATCTCGGGGCAGGAGCTCCTTCAGCCGAATGCTGATGATGTAATCCTCCAGAGCGAACTCCAGCGTGTAGAAACGCAGCAGCTCCAACCACAGCTGGCCGAGACAGACACTCTCCGTGTTCTCCAGCACCAGACGAGTCTGTGAGTGCACACACACACACACACACACCCACACACACACCCCCAAACACACACACACCCAGACACACCCCAAACACACACACACACACAAATACTTACGTATATACACATATAAGAGCATCTATCCATCCTTGAGTAGTGAAAGAAGGACAGAACTCTTTAAATTCCAGCGATTTCAGATATAAACCTGCTTCAGATTCCACATCTGAGTAGAGAAGCACTGTGTGTGTGTGTGTGTGTGTGTGTGTGTGTGTGTTCAGTCTGACTCTCACCCTGCCCTTCTGGTTCTCGTTCTTCTTCTCAGGCGATTTTTGGCCGTTGGGTTTTTGGGGTTCGTTTTTGGTCTTGTTGTCTCCACGCCCCTCGTTAGCGCTGCCCGGTCTGTGCTCCCACCCCACAAAGTGTCCTGACTGAATGGCGGTCAGGTGATACTCGTCCACACGCTTCACGTCGAACCCTTCGATCTGTACACACACACACACACGCACACACACACACAGAGAGTACATCAACTCCAGCCATGATTGGTCATGGTCAAACATAGGTCAGAGGTGATGACATTACTACCAACAAAACTCTAACAGGCAGAGAGCTAGTGTAAAAGCTGTGCATTAGCTGTAAACCTAAGTGGTAAAACTACACATTAGCTGTAAAGCTATCTGTAAAGCTGTGTGTAAACCTGTAGATTACCTCTAAAGCTGGGTGTACACCTGTAGATTAACTGTAAAGCTGTGTGTAAACCTGTAGATTAACTGTAAAGCTGGGTGTAAACCTGTAGATTAACTGTAAAGCTGTGTGTAAACCTGTAGATTAACTGTAAAGCTGTGTGTAAACCTGTAGATTAACTGTAAAGCTGTGTGTAAACCTGTAGATTAACTGTAAAGCTGGGTGTAAACCTGGAGGTTAGCTGTAAAGCTGGGTGTAAACCTGGAGGTTCGCTGTAAAGCTGGGTGTAAACCTGGTGGTTAGCTGTAAAGCTGTGTGTAAAGTTGGAGGTTAGCTGTAAAGCTGTACGTTAAGTTATATTTTATCTGCAAATCTGTGTGTAAAGTTGTACATTAGCTGTAAATAAAGGTTAATGTGTTATTTACATACCCAGTATCCGAGATACACAGGTAGAATGGGCTGCTTCCTTTGCTGCAGGAAAAAGATGACCATCAGAGAGAAGGAGTAGGAAGGAATCCCGCCCTCGGCCTGGCAGTCCACATGACACAGCTGCACACACACACACACACACACACACACACA
>CM040469.1:24351237-24353737 GCA_022758105.1 Pangasianodon gigas
GTGAGTGAGTGAATGAGCCTTATGAGTGAGTGTGTGAGTGAGTGATTGAATGAGTGTGTGAGTGAGTGTGTGAGTGAATGTGTGTGTGAGTGAGTGAGTGATTGAACGAGTAAGTGAATGAGTGAATGTGTGAGTGAGTGAGTTTGTGAGTGTGTGAGTGTGTGAGTTTGTGAGTGTGTGTGTGTGAGTGTATGAGTGAATGAGTGAGTGAGACAGTGAATTGGTGAGAGTGTGAATAATAAAATAAGTAAATGAATGAGTGAATGCTTTATAAACCTGGCCCATGCGGTGCTTTGACACAAAATAATTTAAAGCTGGTAGTTCTGGAGCTGAGTGATGTTAAGAGCAGGAGTTGAAATGTTCTGTGCACTAAGAGGGTTTTTATTCCTGAACGCTTCAGGAGGTAATTAGCTGCTCGTTAGAACTGACATGGAACACAAAACGCAGAAAAATGAGAGGATGAAAAACACGCACTAAAACAACACGAGACTTTCCGGAGAACTTTCACTTCCATTCACACAGGCCATGAACACGCACAAGACGTCAGATCAAAAACAGCTTTAATGACTTTTTAACCAGTTTCTTTCACAGTGTTGCTTTTTTTACAGCACATTTAACCAAGACTCCGTTCGCTGTGCACTTTATGGAGCTCTGGAGCGTCACGGACACGACACAGAAAGATTACACCGAGAAAAAAAACAACAAATTACATTTAAAAAAAAACAGGGAAACAAACGGCTGAGATTTGGCAAGATTTCCCACAAGTCCACTGGTGCGTAGAGTTAAAAATGTCAGGGGGCGGAGTTATCGCTCATCGCAAGGCATGATCATGATCACTGCCTCCTTTTAGTAATGTGCTGTTTATTATTTGTAAAAAATAACTAACTAACTAACTAACTAAATAAATAAATAAAATCTTGATATCACTCAGGATGTATTATCACAGGTGAACAGAAATGCCTTCAGGACACATTCGAAGCTTTTTTCATGCTAACAGATTAGCTGAAAAACTCTCTCTTTATATCACTGATTAGCATTTCGACAAAAAAAAGCAGATTTCTCAAGACGCATAGCAAATAAACAACAAGGCTTCAAGGCAATGTTAGCATATGGTTGCTAATTACAGGCCACAAGGTGTTAGCCTGTAAGGTGCTAAGCACACACAGTGTTAGCATATGTTTGTTAATGTTAATTAGAGCCTGTGTGGATATACTGGTAGAATATAATTAAGGGCAAAACAATGATTTTGTGTTAAACATGCTCAGAGAAGTACTCTAAAGATTAGCCTTAAAGAAAAACTCCACCTCGAAACATTGATATTGAAACATTTGCGATGTGTTTAGCGATTCTGGCGCTAGTCTGTTGGTTGGTGGTGTTTTATTGCTAGCGCAGTTACAGTGATGTTTAATAGGAGAAAACTTTACAATCTCAAAACAGTCAGGTTTTGCTTTTAGCTTCTAAAAACAAAACTTCTTTTCTCAGACACTTTTCAGCGTCATATTCACGAGAAATTCAGCGCAGAAGCAGTGGAGATGTCGCTGCAAACGCTGGACTAAAAGTCCCAGAATGCAAAGCAGCTATAAAGACGCAAGGTGAGTCTCAGCTTGGCTAGTTACGACGTATGAGATGACGAGTGTGATGGTGTTGATGATGGTGTTAGTGTGAAAGTTGAAGCTTTGGAAGCTGGTGTGTTGGAGCAGAGTGTACAGGTGAGGAGGTGAGAGAGCCGGACTGACTAAAGCACTAAAGCGCCGCTGCATCGCTCTCTATAGGAGGAGATGAAGCGAGCGCTAAATCCCATTGCACCACTACCAGAACAGCATTGTGGGTAATGTCGGAAACTGTTAAAGCAAAGTGGGAATAGTTTCATCAACATGTTGATGAAAGAAGTTTAAAGTAAAAAAAAAAAAAAAAAAAGGCCGCAGGTTAGTTATAAATATTAATATGCAAGTTGTTCATTTTGTTTCTTTTTCTCAGACATATGAGGAATCTGTAGAAGAAGAGCAGATGCTGCAGAAGAGATTTTAATTATATTTTCTCCCTCATTTTAGAAAAGAAACAGCTGGTGGACGAGTTTATTAAATAGCGAGTCTTCCGCTGATGACGCAGAACAGATACCAAACACCACGAGTCCAAAATCTGATAATGTCACTTCGACTTACTGGAGGAAAAATGAGAAATAAATAAATGTATGAATAAAAATATGCCATAATAATTCTACAGAAATACATTCATTCGTCTGTCTTTATCCTGGTCAGGGTCATAAGGCTGTTATGTTTGTGCGTTTATGATTGTAAGTGTAACTGTGTTAGCGCTCAGTATTCAGACTGGAGACATGGCCGCTCTCGGTACTTACACCAGTCTGTTGCTGTGTGGTGATGCAGCTGAGTACCTGAGGTGAACGCGCTGATGTACACAGTTGCATAACGTTAACCCTGAGAGTGCGATCCTCACATTACGATCGCTGGTATCGGGGGATCGGTAACGATATCGTGCTCAT
>CM040469.1:24358737-24396747 GCA_022758105.1 Pangasianodon gigas
AGCATTCGTTAGCTAGCTAGTGATGTCACGCATGCTTTAAAGGAAAAAGACATAACTAGCTATCTAACTAACTAGCATGCCACCTAGCCACTGTGTTAAACAGCTAGACTGCAATTTAACTACCAAAAAAACAAAACAAAAGAAAAATCTGGCAGCTAATTTGTTTCTATCATTACTGTAGTAGTTAATTTACAAGCTAGCTAATTAACACAGCAGCCACACAGTATGTCGATAGCTAGCTAGTTATATCACTGAAAGGAAAATAGAAAATAGAATATTTTTGTACATTTTTATTCAATAATTAAAAG
The DNA here is from genome assembly GCA_022758105.1 of Pangasianodon gigas. NCBI lineage: Eukaryota > Metazoa > Chordata > Actinopteri > Siluriformes > Pangasiidae > Pangasianodon > Pangasianodon gigas. The sequence continues at coordinate 24,359,046 of CM040469.1, forward strand.
AAAAATGGCTAATAGTTGATTATGGACAGATTCAAAGCGACCAGATTAGAAGCATGTGATCTCAAACTCTCAGCTTTAAAAATTAATTAAAAACAAAAACCCAACATTAATTAAAAAAAATTGTCCATCAGAGAAACTCAGTGTGATGTTAAATAAGAATCAGCAGATGTCAAGCAATTTATTACTAATAATATAGTTTGTTTATAAAGCACGCTTTTCATACAAAACCAACGATAATTTTAAAAAAATTATAAAAGTAATACAAGCAAGTCAAGAAAAATGTTCCTGAAATTCTGTATCTAAAATCTCAGATCAAATATATGACTTCTAAAAGTTCGAACAGATTATAAAACTCTTAATTTACTTAAATATTTTTGTATTAGTTCACTTTATGTAATTCACTTTACTTAATTATTTCTGTATCTCACTAAATGACAGGCGATCGGAAAAGTTTTCATGCAGCACGTAAACAGCTCTTCAGTTTGTTTCTCCAGAAGAATTCATAAATGAAGTAGAACGCATCACAGGACGTCAACTGGCCGTGAAGTATTTCACCGGTCTGAACAATGAACTTCAACAAATACTCCAGCAGAAACAATCATAAAAATCTCCAGCTGTATTTTTTTTTAAATAGTTTTAAAACTCTAGAGTCATGGATTTACGTAAATTATTTCACTGAGGCTGCTCATCTCGCTACGTTCACACTAGAAAGCGACAAGTCGCTCATTTCGATTGTATTTTTCGTTCGTGTAGCGACCTCGAATGTTTTCACTTGTGAGCGTGGCCTGGCTAAGTTCTGATGATAAACAGTAGTAGCTATATATATATATATATATATATATATATATATATATATATATATATATACAGTATATATATATATAGCTTCTAAAGCTAACTAGCTAAACACACATTAAATAATCAGTCTGAAAAGCAGTTGTGTTTTTTACGTTCTAGCTTTGTTCTCAGATTAGATTAGCAAAGCGAGCTAACTGTACCAGCTACGCACACTCACCAGATGATGCAACGATCTCTGCTACTTTCTTCCCAATCTATTTTTCTTCATCATAAGATGAAACAAAGTTTTTCTTAAACAGTAAATAGTGAACTAATCGCAGGTAGAACTGAAAGTTTTTAGTGAGTACCTGAAGACACGTCGGACCGCATGTGCCATAGGATCAACAATTTAACAACCTAGCAGCTAATTTATTACCATTGTAGTGATAAATAAAATCATAACTAATTTTCATATGTATCTAATTAGCATAGCAGCCACGTAGCATTCTTTGTAGCTAGCGGGATAGTTATGTCACTGAAAGGAAATTTGAAAACTAGCATTAGAACACAGAGATTGTTGTTTCTTTTGCTATATAAAGAACAATCTGAAGTGAACTGAACGACACGGTGTGAAGATGGTATTAAAGAGAAGTGCACTCGTCGCAGGCCTCGAGGGCAACAAGTCAAACACTTCTCCTGCTAATTATCAGCTTTCAGAGTGGTTTATGAGGGAAATTAGGTGTGGGAAGGGTAAACAGCCGGGTAATCACTCAGGGATAAATTCACACAAATAATTCGATTTGGATCCATTGAGAGCTGTTATGTAAGAGTTTTAAACGTTTAATAAGAGTGGAATGAGCAGCAGCTTTGTGGGTGAAACGAACACTCGACAAACAAAAAAATGCATTTTACTTTCAAAGGAACAATTCATCCAAAAATGAAATTCACTCTTTATTCAAAACAACACTGATCAACTGATCAAGATACGTGCTCTGTGTCTGAGGTTTGTTTCTTCAGTTTTGCGCTGGAGCTACGAGGCTGATGTGGCTCATGAGTAAAGAAAAACTTACTCCAGTTTAGACGATAGATTTAGTGCATGATGCTAAATCGGTAGCTTTAGACTTCCATTTCTGTTAGCGACACTAGCCTTTAGCACTAGTGTAATGATACAAGGCATAAATAATAATAATAATAATAATAATAATAATAATAATAATAATAATAATAAATAGCTTTAATGTTTCACTGAGCTTTGTTTTAAGGTCGAGGCTTCGTAGCTCCATCATCTATCCAGGGATCGATAAAGTCTCGAAGAGCTCCAGCATGTTCACGCTAATAACTAGCCTTCAGCTGTGGAGAAAAACCACCCTGAAATACACCTTCTTTTTATTTCCAGTGACTGAATTCTGGATTGTGATTGGTCAGAAGGTGTTGATTAGTTTTCTATAACAGCAGGTCTGACAGTAGCGCAGCTGCAAATCACAGGTTTATATTAATGCACTCGAGTCTCCAGTATCAGCGCTTTGTAACAGTCAGAAGTAAAGCTGTAAAGTTTTCCAACACCTTCAAGACCGAGGAGTTTACACTGTTCATGTGGACGGAGATATTTATGAAAACACTGTGTGTGTGGACGGAGTTATTATTATTTTGATCGATATCGCACTGCTTCGCATCTGGAGTTCAGAGAAACTGTTCAACGTGTTCAAGATCCAGAAAGAATCCTTCAGTACATTCGGGAAAACATTATTATCTGATTTTCATCCATGGATCATGCATTTGATAAATAAATAGAGATAGTGCTGAGATAATACTACTGATACTGATACTGATAATACTACTGAGATAATAACAGGTAATAACATGTAAAATAACAAGTAATAGTGCATACAATAACAGGTTATAACGGGTATAATAACAGGTAATAACACATACAATGATATATAATAATAGGTAATAACATGTACAATAACAGATAATAACGTGTACAATAACAGGTAATAACGGGTATAATAAGAGGTAATAACGGGTATAATAACAGGTAATAATGCGTATAATAACAGGTAATAACACGTATAATAACAGGTAATAAAGCGTATAATAACAGGTAACGGCACATATAATAACAAGTAATAACGGGTATAATAACAGGTAATAACGGGTATAATAACAGGTAATAATGCGTATAATAACAGGTAATAACACGTATAATAACAGGTAATAATGCGTATAATAACAGGTAATAACACGTATAATAACAGATAATAATGCGTATAATAACAGGTAATAACACGTATAATAACAGGTAATAAAGCGTATAATAACAGGTAACGGCACATATAATAGCAGGTAATAATGCGTATAATAACAGGTAATAACACGTATAATAACAGGTAATAACGCGTATAATAACAGGTAATAACGCGTATAATAACAGGTAATAACACGTATAATAACAGGTAATAAAGCGTATAATAACAGGTAATAATGCGTATAATAACAGGTAATAAGGAGTATAATAACAGGTAATAATGCGTATAATAACAGGTAATAAAGCGTATAATAACAGGTAATAATGCGTATAATAACAGGTAATAACGCGTGTAATAACCTCATATGCACTCACCACCACATGTGGCACAAACGTATAAACACAAAAGTTCTACTTGACTATCTACTTAACTCTACTTCATTTATTACGGTTCTACACTGGAATTTTCTGGAGCTGTTAATTACAATCAGCTCCAAAATTATTGGCACCCTTTAAAAAAGGTGAAAGAAAATTACAGAATATTCGCTGCACCCAGAGACTGATTACGCTCTTTAAAAAGGGTTCCACTCTGGTGTAGGGTTCTCCACAGAACCTTAAAGCAACAACACAAGAAGCCTTAAGGGTTTGAGATTGACTGAGAAAAAAAAAGTAGCGTTTATGTGAAAAAAATAAAAAGTTTGTTTCCCCCTCTCTGCATTGCGTGTGTGTGTGTGTGTGTGTGTGTGTGTCGTACCTGAGCCACCACATGTACCCGTACTCGTAGGGGAAGAAGCTGTTGGGATCGTCGCAGCAGTACTTGACGTCGTTGAAGCCGCAGCAGTACACGGCGTGTGCGTCTCCTCCGGGTCTCGGGCAGGTGAAGGCGCTGATGAACTCGCGCTCGGCGCTGTAGTAGCTCGTGCATTCCGCGCTCATGCTGCTGACCGGCGCGCGTGCGAAGGAGGAGAGAGAGGAAAAGAGCGCAGAACAAATCAGATCAGATCAGATCAGACGCTCAGAGCGGCACCGTGCACCATTCTGCTGAGCAGCACGAGGAGGAGAGAGAGGAAAAGAAGGAAAGAAGGAGTGTGCGTACCTGTAGATCTCCCTCTCTCTCTTTCTCTCTTTCTGTGTGTCTCTCTCTTTCTCCCTCACCCTCTCTCTCTTTCTCTCTTTCTGTGTATGTCTCTCTCTCTCTCTCTGTTTGTCTGTGTCCTTCCTCTCTGACTCTCTCTATTTCTTTCACCTCTCTTACTTTTCCTCTCACACTATCCTCCCCTCCATCACTTCTCTCTCTTTCTTCTCTCTTTCACCTTCTCCTCTCTCTCTCTCTCTATCTGCATCTTCTTCTGTCTATACCTTTATTTTTGTCTTTCCCTTTCCCTCTCTCTTTCCTTTCTTTTCTTCTCCACCTCTCTCTCTCCTTCCTCTCTCTATATTGATTTTTCTATATCTCCCTCCATCTCTCCTCCCCACTTTTTCTCCTCTTTCTTCCCTTTCCTGTCTTCTTCTCCCTCTCAATCTTTCTCCTTTCTCTCCTTCCTGTCTATTTCTTTCTCATCTCTCATTCTTTCCCTCTCTTTCTCCATCCTATCGTTTTATCTTCCTTTCTCTGTCCACATCCTTCTCATTTCTTTGTTCTCCTCTTGTTTTCCTCTTACTCTATCCCTTTCTCTATTTCTTTCTTTTCCTCACTTTCTTCTCTCCATTTCTCTCTCTCCTTTTCCCCTCTCTCTTTCTCCTCTCACTCTCTCCCTTTCTTCTACTCTTTCTCTCCATCCTCTGGCTCTGTCCCTCTATCTGGCTCTATTATGTTGCTGATGAATCGACTCAAAATGATTCGTTTGTATGAAAAACTGCCAAACGAAACAGCATGAAGTCGTGTTTGTTCTTATTCCAATCTGATCTAATTAGGTCTAATTATTTAAATTAGACCGAGCGAGTGTGAATTTCAGTCTCATCTCATACAAATGAAGTGAGAAAAAAACGATGAAATTCAATGTTTGGATGTGACTATTTTGTAAATGGAGTAAATGATGAGACTCAGAATAAATCTTTATTTTTTATTTGTGGTTATTTATTTATTTTATTTTATTTATTTATTTATTTATTTATAGATCGAAGTTAATCATTATCAGTATCAGAATCTTCTTTCTTTTATTTCCTCTTTCAGTTCATTCATTCTTTATGTTTATTAAAATATGCTCTGTATTCAGAAATAACTCTCTCTCTCTCGCTCTTTCTTTTCATTGTCTGCTCATCAATACCAAGATTGTGAAGAGGGGACTTGCCTGACATTCCTGAGCAGAATGTTTGTGAGGAGTAACCTTGCAAAAAAAAACCCTACCAAGGACAGTAAAAACGGCGTGCATTCCTGTGAGAGGATAAGAGGTTCCTTTAGCTTTAGCACTAATAGCTTTGACCTCCGTAAGCCATTCCAGGTTGCTTAGTTACTGTACCTCACATCAGAGGTTCCAGCCCACCTCACTAGTCCTCAGGACGAAAGTGAGCCTAATTACGATTTAACACAACAGTGGGAAAAAACCACGAGGGATTACAGGACATTTGATGGTGGTGGAACGCGGACAGTGTTGATGATCAGTGTTTTGCGATGTTCGTAGTTTTAAGTGTTTTTACCGCAAGGTTAAAGCAGCGCTACATCATCAAGATGGGTTTGAAAACACGGAGCATTCAGAGATCTAGCTCATTCCACACATTCCTAAATCTCAGGCAAAAATACAATTCTGGCTTTGGTCATGATTTAAAGAAGACAGGAGAAAACACTCGTCCTTGCTACATCACGTGTGAGAGGTCATCTCACTGGCTGCACTTGGAATAGTTCAGCTGAATTTGAGTGAAGTGCAAAAAAAGGTCTAATCAAAGCGACAGTGCACTCTCTGTAAGGAAACAATGCAGGTTTTGTTGCTGATCATCTGTAGTAATGATCACTGAGATGACCAGCATTAACTTTAACATGGACATTAACTTTAACATTAACTTTAACATTAACTTTAACATTGACATCTTCAGCGAGGCAGGGGAGCAGAGCGACGTCCTCAGTGGACCACGGAAACCGAGCGATGTCCTCAGCAGGGTAGGGTGAGGGGGCGGAGTCCTCAGTGGGGTGTGAGGGCAGCAAAGAGTCTTCTGCTCTGGGCTCATGCCCTCTCCTCATCCTGTCTATCCCTCTCAGCCCAAATGTCCCTCCAGCCGGTGAGCAGTTTCTCAAGTTTCTCATCATCTCCTCGAGAGCACGGACCCTCTCCTGCTGCAGTGCTGCCGGTTCTGCTGCATCCATGGGTGGCTGGAGCATTCTGCCATAACGGAGTCCTCCATGGAGACGGATGCAGGTGTAGAACTTCTTTAATAAAAAAAAAAAAAACAACAACAAAGAAACAAACCAGGGACACAGGGAGCTAGGCACAAACAAAAACTTACACATATATAATGCTCCAGCAACTAAAGGAAGACAACACAGGACTTTAATAAGGTAACTAATCAAGAAAATAACAAACCCATGGGCATTAAAAACACAGAAAATAAGGCAGATAACAGTAGAAGTTCTACACAGAAGGCCAGGGTGCCCTCTAGTGGCCCGAGCTGGAACTACCCCCGGGGCCATTGACAGAGACATTAAATAAACTGAAGGTTGAGGATAAATCATGAGTTTAGCATGCTAGCGAAACCCAAAGCCTTATTCAGATTAACTGTACACGGGGTCCTGGTATAATATTCTATTTTACAGAAGCAACTCTGTGATTTTATTTCTGTCTGGATCGGCCATGTTGGAGTTTTCCTCCGCCCTCCTCTGTGAAAATTACAGGCCTGCTGTTTTTCACCAAACTCAGCACTCATCTGATCGCTTTAGTCCGGATACACTAGCGATTTTCTATGTCACCTCGTGTTGGAAGAAAAATGTTTGGCTGCTGCTACTTTCCTCCCCCAGATATTAAACACTTCCTGAATCACGAAATGAAAAATGCAAGCTTTAGAAGAAGCGCTCAGCCATATACCTGTTCTGGTGACATTTGATCAAATTAGCGCTGACCTTCTCCTCCCGCTGTTAACAAGCAGACGGTCAGAGGGAAAGAGAAAGAGACAGAAAAAGACGGAGAAAAAGAAAAGCAAGCCTGTCTGATTAATCGTTCTGCTCGAATGAGTCTTGTGATTTTCAATTATTGTTATGTTCATTAAATCCTCAGTGCACGTCCCTGGTGGTCTAGCGGCTGAGGATCCCGCGTTCTCACCGGCGCGGCCCGGGTCGCGACAGAACAGCCGAAAGAACAACAACAACAACATTAAATCCTCAGTGCAGTGTGATTGTCTGAGATCATTATCAGTTACACATGACCAATAGCCATTAAAAAAACTGCTCATGCGTTAATGAATACTGAATAAATAAATATGAAGCCTGAGCCGGAGATCTCATCAAACACACCAGAGATCTCATCAAACGTGAAGCAAAAATAGACATTTAGAGATGGTGTATTCACTAATTTGGATTTTGTATGCTGTTTATTTTTCTTTTTTTTTTAATCCATAAGTAACATAAAGAAGAAAGAACTCGGATGGATAGCAGGTCCAAGTGTGTGATCACAAAAGCCAGCCCTGTTTCACTTAGCACTCGGTTACAACTAATGGAAGGAGTCTGTGCAGGAAGAAGAAAGAGACGAGAACAACAAGGTTCAGAGAGGTCATGCAGAGGCGAGACAGCGAGAGAGCGAGAAAGAGAGTGAGAGAGAGAGAGAGAGAGACTTCAGAGGAAAAAAATATAGAGGTATGTATAATTTGTTTCTGCAGAGAACAACAAAAAATAAATCTGATTTTTTTTTCTTGATGTGAGTTTTAAAATTCCTTTCAGGTTTTGGAGTTGACTGAAAACTTTCTGCACAATGACTGACAATTACACACACCTGTGAGTGAATGTTACACACAAATAACTGAACATGACTCACAAACGACTCAGGCACACACACATGACTCACAAACAAATGACTCAATCACACACAAATGACTCACACACAAATGACTCAGTCACACACACATGACTCACACACAAATGATTCAGTCACACACACATGACTCACACACAAATGACTCAATCACACACACACACACACACAAATGACTCAACCACACAACTGACTCAGTCACACACACACACAAATGATTCAATCACACACACACACACACACACACACACACAAATGGCTAAATCATTCACCTTAGTGACTCATTTTAAAAAGCTGAATCATTCATGAGGGAAACATCCAATTAAGACAGGTCTAACCGTAGAGGGGGGCGTGTCCTTGCTAGTTTTGTTGTTGTTGTTGTTGAAAGTGTAGTCTGGTTTAAAACATATAAAAGTATATAAAAGTGTTTCTTATATAAAGTATATAAAAGTGTGGCGTTTCTCAAAATGTCTGCTCTGAACACACCATGAAGGAGTTTCTAACAGTTTCCGTTCCTGCAAACTGGAATGTTTGCATCATGCACAATGACCATGAATTTACGCATTGAAAATTACAATCGTGATATCGAGGTATATGCGAATAAAAAGTCGGGATTTATACCAACTCTAGCTCGTGACAGTGGCCTTAATCAGCCTGCAGGATCGCACTCTTCATTTTCTTTTGTTTTCTCAACCCCATCACCACGCCCTCTTCTTGGAGGACCATGAGGTTTATGAAGGACCATGAACTGTAAGCTTTATATATCAACTTATTTATATGGTTTACAAATTTTGGAGTAATGTTTGGGCTCTATAAAGACACAATGTAAACTCACGACATTTTACAACACTTCCAAAGCATCATGTGATTAAGGAGCAGTTTAAAAAGCTGGTGTGGATTTAAATGCTGGTTAAAATGGAAGTGAGATGTGCTCAGTACAGCTGAGTACAAACGCTTCAGAAAGGCTGTCAGTGCAGATTGACCCAGCTTACAATTAATATTTTTTCTTGTCCCTGTGAGTCTAACAGCCAAAGTTTCCCCAAACAGAACTGCACATGTTGTTTTTAGAGCTCATTTATAAAGTGAACAGGTCTCAGAAGTCTGTCTGCGTGGTTTGTCATCGCTGTTACTCAGCAACGGCCCTCAGCGTCCATCACTGCTGCGTGCGAGAGCTTTAGATAAATTAGCAAGTGCAGTGACTCAGTGCTTTTAATCGATTCGTACGGGTTCAGACTTCAGCCCGGGCAGAAAGGAGCACTCGGAAAAGTTGCAGAAAAACATTTGCATTAGAGGTCATACTGACCTTCGCTTCCATGAAGAGAAATAACTTTGTTCAACTGAAAGTGAATTACTAAAATTTTCCATTAATCATAGAACAGCAAGACCGGCCTCTAGGTCAGAACAAATGATTTCCTGCAGCTTGAGTTGGACTCGGCCATGTTGGAAAAAATTATTAAACAATAATTACTTCTGCTTTATCACTGTGAAGAGTGAAGAGAGCAGAGCTAGTGAACATCTCGCTCAGAAATGAGTCAGGAGGTTAGACATGAAAGCTATACGATTCTCGCCCTTTATATTATAAGAGAAGACACAGCACCAATCCTGAATTAAATATATAAAACCTACAAAGTATTACTCAAATAGACACACAGGTTAGCACAGGATAAACAATGTACTAGCACAAATACGAGGTAATTAAATTGTTTTTTTTACAGAAGCAGCAGAGTTGCCAGTAAAGTATGGTAAAATTTACAGTAAAGAACTGTAAAAATATTTACATTTACAAATTTATGGCATTTGGCAGACGCCCTTATCCAATAAATCGTGATACTGGTGCACTAGGTCATAGACTAAGAACACCATCAGTCTAAAATCCTCTGTTGGGGAGGTGATGTAGCAACAAGCGCTCAGACAACACAATTTTTTAAAGTGCTAATTTAATACTTCTGGAAGAGGTAAGTCTTTAGACATCGTTTGAAGACTGCCAGTGACTCAGCTGTTCGGACATCTAGGGGAAGTTCATTCCACCACCTCGGTGCCAGAACAGAGAAGAGTCTTGATGCAGGTTTTCCTTGTACCCTGAGAGACGGAGAGAGCAGTTGAGCAGTGCTAGATGATCAGAGGGAGCGTGGTGCTGTGCAGGATGTAATAAGTGCTTTGAGGTAAGTGGGCGCTGGTCCGTTTTTGGCTTTGTAGGCCAGCATCAGTGTTTTAAATCTGATGCAGCAGCTACAGGAAGCCAGTGGAGGAAATAGCAATGGGGTGGTGTGGGAGAACTTAGGAAGGTTGAAAACCAGTCGTGAAGCTGAATTCTGGATCAGTTGTAGAGGACGAATGGCGCTCAGAGGCAGACCTGCCAGGAGCGAGTCGCAGGAGTCCAGTCTCGAAATGGACAAGGGACTGAACGAGCACCTGAGGGGCCTGTGTGGAGAGAAATGGACGAATCCTTCTGATGCTGTAAAGGAGAAATTGACATGAGAGCGTCAGATTAGCAATGTGAGAGGAAAAGTAATCATAGTTACCCCAAGGTTGTGTGCAGTGACCGAAGGTGAGATCAGAGAGTTGTCCAGGGAGATCACAAGATCCTGACATGGGGATGAATCACCTGGGATGAACAGCAGGTCAGTTTGGCTGATGAGCTGCCATCCATGATGAGATGTCTACCAGACATGCTGAGATCTGAGCAGAAACATGAGTGTCTGAGGGAGGGAAGGAGAAGATGAGTTGAGTGTCATCCACACAGGAGTGGTATGAAAACCCATGTGATGATATAACCTCACCAAGAAATTGAGTATGGAGGGAGAACAGAAGAGGACCATGTACTGAGGCTTGTGGGACACCGGTGGAGAGTCTGCAGGGAGCAGATGTGGATCCCCTTCCTGGTAGGAAGTAAACCATTGTCATGCTGTGCCACGAATTCAAAGACTCATGAGGATGAACAAGAGAGTCTTGTGGTTGATTGTGTCAGACGCTGCTGAAAGGTCGAGGAGGATAAGGACTGATGACAGTTTGGCAGATCTAACAGCATGAAGCTTCTCAGTGACGACCAAAAGGGCAGCCGCTGTGGAATGTCCTGCTTTGAAGCCAGACTGGTAAAGTAAAGTAAATTCCTGTAAAGTACTGTAATATTGTACATAGTATAACATAACACATAATACAGTAGATTTACTCAACTGGCTGATTAAAAAAAAAGCAGTACAACTGAGCTGAAGGTTAAGGGTCATGCTCTAGGACCAAGACAAGGCTGCGTGGGGATTTAAACACACAACCTTCTGATCTGTACCTCAAAGCCTTAACCACTGAGCCGCCATAACTAGCTCAACTAGCTTGCACTGATATAACCACCTCCACCATTGAGTTAACTCGCACTTATCATATCACAGCAAATCACAGACTTCAACTCCCAGCAGACTCTGAGGCCTACGACATGGCCGCTTCGGACTACACTCCCCAGATCACTCACATGCTCCTTCATTCACAGTCACCCAGCTTCTGATATAGCACACCTGTTTGCAATCACACACGCACACACACTCACACAGGACACTTTATAAGAGACTCTCAGTCACGTACAGGTTGTGAAGTATACGCTCAGCTATGTCCTCGTACCCCTGATGTTACCAAGCCTTAGTGTATTGTTGTTTTCCCTGGTTTTTGACACAGCCTGTTTACTGTTTCTGATTTTTGCCTTGCTTAGATTCCTGATCTACCAACCTGGGTGTGTTTTCTGATTTTGAACTTGCTTGCTGATGTGGATTTGGGTTTTTCCTTAAAGCTGCCTTCCCTGCAGTTGCTTCCATCTACGCTTCGTTTTATATGACAGCACTAAAAGATGAATTTCACTGCTTTACTACAGCAGAGTTTTTACTCGCATATAAAGTTAAACTCAGACAAGGTTTGTACTCGCTTAAAATAGACACTAAAATAAAGGGCACAAAAAATTTGCAGATGTTAACACAAGGAGAATTTTTGCCATTCTCACCTGACAAAAGACGTCAGACATCCCACTATCCCGCAGTGGGTTTTCTGGAATTTTACTGTAAACCAATGCACTGCTCTACAGTGCAGCGCTGACAGCAGTGCAGCTGCAAATCACAGGTTTATATTAATATTAATGCGCTCATTCCTATACGCTTTCATTTCTATAGTAACAGCTCATTCACAGGGACTCGTAGACCGAATAGTCCAATGATAATAAAAATATTAATATCTGTAAGGAGATTTTTATGTAACATTTATGGAAGGAGTCTCCAGTGTCAGTGCTTTGTAACAGTCAAAGCTGTAACTTTAAGTTTTTCGATAGCTTCAGGACGGAGGAGTTTACTCTTTGCGGTTTCTTGGTAACATGACAAGCTGCGTTTTTTTGTATTATTAACTTCAAGAGAGAGAAAAGAGAGAGGCTGGTGAGGGAACGACTGTTTATAGCTGCTATAACGTAAGTGAGAACAGGAACTAACCTGTTTCACTGAACTTCCACAACCTTAAATGTAACTATATTTGTAAAAAAAATTGACATGCTGTTATTTAATAAATTAAAAATTATAATTGTTGGAATTGTGTACGCTGCAATTACACTGCAATTGTTGTGCTGTGGTGTAAGAGGAATAAAACACTTGGGGTGGTAACTCTGCTTCATCACACTATCCCCATGTTGATTATTTTACTATAACAGCACGACACAGCATGTTTTATTTCTTGATAAATACAATAGACCTGGAAATAAAACCAATTAGATTGTATGTCATGTGAAAGGATGTGAAAATGGAATGTACTTGTGTTGGTGGTTAATTTTTCTTTTGTGATGTGAAGTGAAAACAAACACCTCTGTTTAATCTTTTGTTGCCTTCAAGTCCTAAGAAGTTCGTGTGTACGAGTTCGGAGGTGGTAATTATAATGTGGTGTGTGTTCAAGTGGTTTTAGTCAAAATACATTGGAAGGTGTAAAAATTTTTTTGTGTATTATCAACAAAAAGAAGTTAATTTTGCTTTACTGAAAGAAAATGAACTGAACAGTTAACATGCGAAATTAGCACTTAAATTACTATCTGCTGTAGGTCTTACATTCATATTGGCTCCATGACTTCGGTTATTGACACGCCCCCAATTAGGTAAGTCAAGGCTCATAGAAAAGTACGAGTTTCTGAGTTGCAGTTACAACATTGTGGTGGCATTTACCTTGTATTCACAATATTTCTGACAGGACTTGAAAGCAGGATTTCTGAAGAATATATTACTGAGCTGAGCAGGAAACATGAAATAATTTATTAGTAATAATGTATTCCTGGGAAAATAAAACTAATTTACACCACTAACAAGCTTGTTTATTATGTATTTATTGCTTACTTATTCATTTACTTTGCAATGTGATGATTTATGGCAAGACTAATAGTGTTGGGCGTTCGGATGGAGAAGCAGGAACCCTGTGTGAGTTCCCAGAAGGACGAGTTCATTTCATTTCTTCCTACAGCAAGAGGTCATGCGTGGTGAGCGCAGACAGAACATATGATGCACCAGAAATGAATACAGAAATCAAAGACTGATGCATCTAAATCACATCAGAGCAGAATGCTGGTGTGGAGATGCGAGTGCATTTTGGTACACAGCACAGTGGGAATGTGCATTTCCTATGATAATCTGAGCTAAAAATAGATTTGTGGGTATTATCAGAAAAATGGAGCCCATTATATTTGTATTTCTAGCAGAAAGTTGTTTAATATCTTGTGCTGTTAGAATAAAATAATGAGTGCCAAGGTGGTATATTTTATTATAACACCACGTTTGTCTTATGCCACAGCATTTTGCAATGATTTTTTTGAGTTTTAATTCTTCAATAACAATATGCAGTACATTTATGCGTTTATAGTTACATTCAATTTAATGCTGTTGAACAATCATTAAACTACGTCTATTATAGCAGCTAAGGTAATAAGACAAAAAAAACATAGCTTGTCATGTTACTGAGAAACCGCAAAGTGTAAACTCCTCTGTCCTGAAGACTTTCCCATGTCGGAAACCTTGTAATAATGGCAGCAGTGCCAGTAGTTCAGTAGTAGTGGATGTGGTGACAATTGTAATGGCACCAGCATTGGCAGTAGTTGTGCCAGTATTATTGAATGTAGTGGCAATAGTAATGGCAGCAGAGGCAGTAATAATGGCAGTACTACTCAGTGTAGTAATGGCATCAGTAAATGGTCATCCTAGACCCAGCAGCTGTGGCATTAATGGAAGTAGTACTGGCAGAGATAATGGCAGCAGTGGCAGTAGTAGTGGCAGTACTACTGGATGTGGTGACAGTATTACTGGATTCAGTGGCAATAGTAATGGCATCAGGAATGGCAGTCACAGGGGCAGCAGTGGTGGCAGTAATGGCAGTAATAATGGCAACAAAGGCAATAGTAACAAAGGATGTTGTGGCAATACTAATGGAAGTAATAATGGCAGTAATAGCAGCAGTATTACTGGATGTAGTGGCAATTGTAATAGTATTAGTAATCACAGGCAACAGTAGATGGAGTAGTATTGGAAAATTACTGGATGTAATGGCAGTAGTAGAGGCAGTAGTAGAGGCAAAAGTAATGGCAGTAGTGGTGGTAATAGTAGAGGCAGAAGTAGAGGCAGTAGTAGAGGCAGAAGTAGAGGCAACAGTAGTGGCAGTAGTGGTGGCAGTAGCAGAGGCAGTAGTAGTGGCAGTATTTCTGGATGTAGTGGCATTAGTAATGGCAGTAATGCCAGCAGGAACAGTGGCATCAGCAGTGTCACTAGCAGCAGTAGTAATGCCTTATGACCAGAGTTAAGGCTCATGGCTCAGCTGTACTGTCTGCCTCTTTTACGCTAAAAAAAAACACTGAGAGTTACACACACTAATCTGCTCCTGACCCAAAAACATCCAGACTCAGGTTGCTTTGTCTGTTAAAGTCTGTGACCATCACATGCACTCAATCTCACAAAACACATTCACATACAGGTTCTGTTTCACCATCATTTAGGTGTGATCACTGAAATAAAAATGTTTTTACTTTTCTGTTGCTGATAAATATGTTCCTCTGTGGACTAATAACAGATAATCCAGGACAGAGCTATTGTATTCTCGGTTCTGGATACCTCTGTCACCTCAACATCATGTTCTACAACAAGAAACTGTTTTTGTTCATTGACAAGGCAGCTAGTTATCATGCTAGCCAGTTTGAAAGTACTCAGTGTGTACATCTCCGAGAATATCACTTCACCCACATCGTTCTTGCTGTAAAGTCCATGCTCTTCTCTTTGATCTGCAAGTGGGCATTAAGTATAAAGTAAGTAATACACACATCTAAGCTGTTAGTTAAATTCAATGAATGTGGTGTTGAAACCAGCATCAGTGCTTATAAACCCTGATGCAGAAGATTACTTCCAGCATTTGTTGTCATCGCTGACATCATATTCTACCCCCTCTCAGTCTCTGTGCTCCATAATCCTGCATTTTTGCCAGTGTTTCTTCTCAATCTGGTCTCAGCAGGCACAGATTATCAGAGATTAGATGAGCTGCTCATGGCCTGCATGAACGCAGTTCATTCATTAACATTATTAATGTTTGTGTTGATTGAGCTACACATTAGTCCTAAAGCACATGGCATAAATATGGCAGCGTTAAGTCACAAAAATAAAACAGACGACATAAAAAATGATGGCACTCATTATAAGAAAAGGTTCAATCAAGCTTTGGGATTTTTATGGCACCAAAACCCAACATATGTGACATACAAGTCGAATTCAATTTGACGTAAGCCAAGATGTAGTGGACTTATAGTCTTGAAGATGTTCCTCAGATGAGTGGAGATTGCCATGGATGATTCAACACCTTCACTGCAGTGTTTTTCCTGAAATTTTTGAAGTGTCTTGTGATTGCAATAGCATCGTCATTGATCTTTCTGAAGTGATTATAGCTTCCTCTATGCGTGAGAAGTGCCATATTATACTTTACCATCAGAACGTGAGTGGAGGGTGTTGTTTTTCATCCATTCTCTTCTCATCTATTCTCCAACATTTCTAAATTATATGTTACCCACAATCCACTCCTCCAGAGAGCCTTTATGGATAATGCAGGCAACAATTTACAATAGTACGACTCTAATAAGATTGATCCGGTCCTCGGCAGGCACTCTACCAGCTGTTCCTGTGCTCCTATTGGACGGAGTAGAGAAGTGGCTGAGCATCTGTGAGGGTGGTGTGAAGGGGACAGTTGGAGAGAGGGAGGAGCTCTTTAGTTTAACATCAAAGAGTGAAAGAGGACAGAATACTGAGAGAGAAAACAAGAGACAGTTATTACTAGACAGTGTGCGGGTAAAGATCTCAGAAAGACTCTACTGGATCCTGTTTTTTTTTAAAGAGTGTGTGTTGTGTGGAGGAGTGAATCCTGCTGGGAGATGGAGTTGTAGTTAGTGTGTTAAGTCAGAGCTGCAGCGATGGCGGTGGCGTTGGATGCAGTGTTTGTGCGGGTGAAGGGTGTCTGCAAGCAGAACGGGCTGCTCATCCTCTCTGTGCTGGCCGTCGTCATTGGCTGCCTGCTTGGATTCTTCCTGCGCACCAAGCAGCTCTCTGAGCAGGTGAGTGTTAATCTACTGTGCCTGAACACAACCCCAAAACGAGTGTATTAATCCCAACACAGTCATACCTACCCCATCACTCTGTTGCCTACCTAAAGTCTTACTTAGCAGAGCAAACCTATTCATCCAAACGCAGGCTTACTTTCCAAATACAATCCTGCTTTCCACAACATAGTCCTACTTTCCCCAACACTGTTCTGTTTTCCACAACATAGTCCTACTTTCCCCAACACAGTCCCATTTCCCCTAAGTCTTACTTACGTCTTATCTACTTCAACACGTTCCTACTTTCCCCAACACAGTCCTCCTTTCCCCCACACAGTGATACTTTCCCCAAGACATTCCTACTTTCCTTAACACAGTCCAAATTTCCTCTACACAGTTCTGCTTTCCACAACACAGTCCTACCTTCTCCACCACTGTTCTGTTTTCTACAACATAGTCCTACATCCCCCATACAGTCCTACTTTCCCAAACACAGTCCCATTTCCCCTAACACAGTCTTATCTACTCCAACACAGTCCTCCTTTCCCCCACAGAGTAATACTTTCCCCAAAACATTCCTTCTTTTCCCAACACAGTCCTATTTTCCCCAACACGTTCTTTCTTTCCCCAATACAGTCCTTCCTCCCCAACACAATCCTAGTCTTCCCAACACAGTTCTGTTTTTCTCAACACACTCTTGCTTTCCCCAACACAATCTTACTTTCCCAACACAGTCTGTTTACTCCAACACAGTCCTATTTTCCCGAACACAATTCAACTTACCCCACACAGTCTGTCATTTCCCAACATCATCTCACCTACCCCAACACAGTCTTACTTTCCCCAACACAGTCCTACTATCATGAGTGTAATATAAGTCAGATCATTTTATGGAAGAATGGAAGTCTAACATAAAAGTGAACAGAAATTGGTAAATGATGTAGTACATATTCAACATTGTGGTATGTGGTATATAAGTGGGACATATTTCTGCAGAATGGACCACAATAGTTATGGCCCTAATTGTTATCATTCATGTTTAATCATCTTGCCTATTCTGTATTATGTGCATTACATGCATTTGTAAATGACCGGCTTTGTGGAACATTAAAATGGGGTCCTTTATTGCCATCAAACACAAGAACAGCTAATAATGCAGTCCAGCTCTCACCATCAGCAGCACAAAGCATAAAGTATGGCTTTTGTCAGATTTAACACATTAAACTAAAAGTAACTTTATTCTTCTGCCATTTGTCTGAAAATAAAAGCCATTTTGCACTGGCACTCAGGGATTACGGTCCAATCATACAAATGCTCTTAGTAATTATGCATTAAGCAAGAGAGCTGCTTAGCTTCAGGCATGCTAAAGCCCACGTAAGAGGCTGTGTGTCGTTTCAATGAGACTGAAGCGCACGGTTAAATTTGGAATCTATTTTGTGAAAGAGAGGTATGAGATGGCAGTCCAATTCCTGAGTGAACCCAACAAGGAGGTTTTGGTGTGTAATTGGAAATTTCTCACCCTCTATTCATTATTCAGTAGTGATAGTAATAAGAACATTCTTTATAGATTGTTATGAATACTAATGCATGTAGTGCAAGTAGAATAAAAACATGGTGTGGAATTTTAATTTGCTGATTATTAAACAGGGACTAGTATATCACCACGCTCGACTGGAAACCTGGCTGGAGGTAGCTTGGTCAGGCTGAAGCGGTTTCGGTAATCAGCAGAGGGTTTAAGCAGTGCTCCAATAGACTGGAGGATGATTTGAGAGTGTGCAGTTGTAGGTCGTGTCCTATTTACGGCATTTCTTCACAAGCCTCTGCTTTTGGTGGGTGTGATTTAAACACCATTATTAGAAAATGAAATAGCTTTCACAAAGACATGCTTTCCTTTTCATCCTCAAGGCCATAAAGTAAACTCTGAATATGGCACTTGGGGAAATAGTGTATGACCTTGAGAGAGAGAAATGACTATGAGTGCTTTCATATATGCAGTGTTTATTTCCAATGGACAGAACTGTAGCTCGTGTTCTGAAGTTTTTGAACCGAAGACCAAGCAAAAATACTACTAATGTAGTTATTAATATAATTATAGAATCGTTATTCTATAATCGTTATATTGAGCTCCAACTCCGTGTTCTCCACGCTTGGCTGACTTTCAGTTCAAAGGTTTGTTTACGTTTTTCCATATTTTGCTGTATTTCTGACCAAGGTTTTACAAGAACGTTCGTTTAATTTCTTGCAGTGTGAAACAAACTGAACCAAATATCAGAAGAATCAAAAGAATTAATTTTGCTCTGAGTCAGACGCACAGGCGTGAAAGCGGCAGGAGAGCCAGGTGAGTGGCTTCTGAACTTTAGGAGCATAAGTGAAGAATGAGGAGGTAAAGAAGCTGTGCGCTCACAGCAGTGGTTCTGTTCTAGTGAGGGCTTAGAAACATGGTGACGCGTATAATTAGCTATAAATTAATATTTCTGATTTGGTGCTCATACTGTAACTTTACCTCTTTATTAGCATGAAACCCAGCGAAATCACTACCTCGTTATAATTCCTGTGGACTTTTCATTAGATCATGGCAGCCCCTTCAACACATCCGTACTTACCCTAAATCCAGGCTGACTCACCACCAATCAAGCTTTATTTATATCTTCACTATTGTATTCTTCCTAATGTAGCTTTATTAATGACCTCTTCCAGAGTGCAAGAGGCCAACATCCATTACAACCAACACTGCCCAAACACTACCACCATCACCGGAGGGAAAAACTGTGCTTTCTTTCCTTTCTTTTTACATTTCATAAATAATAGTGCAATGATAACGTGATATATCAGAGAAGCTAGGAAGAAAATTCCTGGTATGTGATTGTGTTACACTGCAAATAACTTGCTTACGGAAACAACTAGCACTCTTACTAACTTGTACAAGCTCTGATGTTTGTAACTCCAATGTAAAATTCTTCCATACGGTTATTTTTATTTTTTTAAAGTCATTATCTGTTTGAGTTGAGCAGGTCATGACACCCGGTGCTAGTCTTTGGTCATGTTTAGGGTGCGTTCATTTTTATGGGATAAACAGAAATAATAAACAGCCTCATCTTGGTGAAGTTACGAGTGATAGATTTGAAACCCAGATCCATAATGAACAAGCCAGAGGGGACGGTGACAGTGGTGAGGAAACACTCCCTGAGAAGCCATGAGGGAAAACCCTTGACAGGAACCGGACTCAAAAGGGAACCCATTGGCAGGATGTGATTTTTAAATAGTTACAGTGTATAGATTAGATTAGTTACTGAAGCAGAAGTCATGGTCATGCTGGATCTAGTCTCAAGGGGTGATGTAGAAGTAGAAGTCAGTAGAAGTCCTTCTGAATCAACACTAATCCTTCATGGAAATGGTTTATCAGGTCAATACTACTGAAACTAGCTCAAACGAGAGCTATAAAGCTTTTTAATTTGTATCATGAGCTACCTGAGGCCTTTTTGATGATTTACTTCAATCCTGAATATGCATAAATAAACACTTTTTCCTGGCTTTGTTGACGTTGTCGCACTGAGGTTTTGTGGGTGCTTTAATGAAAGGGTGCTAGCGGATATATTATAGAGGAAATATAATGGGAAGCAAAGATGAGCGTAGTGCTCATAGAGCGTAGTGATATTGAAGGGTATAGTGAGGTATGGTGAAATTAGAGAGAGAGAGAGAGAGAGAGAGAGAACTACAGTGCTATAAGATCTGAAGAGGTTAAGTGGATTGGAATGGAGGTTGTGTAAGACACAGAGAGAGAAGAAAAAGGGCATAGACTCAAGAATGAAGACCATGTGCTAATGGAGAGCACATGTCAAAGCTTCGGCCTAAATGGAATGAACCTCTGGGCTTTAGAGGAGTCCATTATCCAAATAGTGCTTTATAACGTCTATGTTCAGCAAGAGGTTTATTTCCGTCCAGGAGAGCTGCTTACCATTTGGTGGAACTTTCAGAGAAATTCGTTTACCCGAAGCGCAGAAATTTTCTCTCGTTTCATTTTTTTTTCTCTGTATAAAGTTGTGGGCCTGATGAAGGACATTCATGATGAAAGACAGACAGCAACAGATTTATACCGAGTAGTTTGGTGAAGAACTCCAGAGTGGTCTGGTTTTACTTTAATTTTATCTCCTTTTTGTGCCTGAATCATCTCAGTCATCTTATCATCTGCATAATTAAGAACAATAATCTCTGATTGACTGCAGCTCTCGTCATCCAGACAATATGCACTGTTAATTAGAGGGTTTGTTCCACTAGGTGGCGACGTGGTTAGAGGTCTCGAGAGAAAAGAACAAAACACTGAACAACAAAGAGAAAAGTTTTGAAAAGTCTGACCATATATGGTGATTACGAAAGCTGGTTAGATTGTTTTGAGGCGTGTTTGAGACGACTCCTTACACCTTGAGTGATTTCTTTGTGTTATCGTGTTGTCAGTGCTGCTGAATTCTGGATTGTGATTGGTCAGAAGGTCTTGATTAATTTTGTAGAACAGCAGCTCTGACAGTAGTGCAGCTGCAAATCACAGCTTTATATTAATGCACTGGTTCTAATACGTTATCATTTCTATAGTAACGGCTCATTCACAGGGACGTGTACAGCGGACGCTCCACATACATGGATTGAAAACGTGTGTAATTGCTAATATGGTGACGTTTTCTGTCATTTATGTGACATTTATGGAAGGAGTCTCCAGTGTCAGTGCTTTGTAACAGTCAGAGGAGTTTACACTAAGATGACAAGAGAGGCTGGTGAAGGAACAACTGCTATAACATAAGTGAGAACAGAAAATAACTTGTTTCACAGACATTAAATGTAACTGTAAATGGATAAAAAAGTAGGATATTGCTATTTAATAAATAAAAGTCATAATCGTTGGTAAATTGCTGTGGTGTAAGGGGAATAAAACACTCAGGGACGTGCTGTTAGAGGAAAATAATCAACTTCAGGATGGTAACAGTAACTCCGCTTCATCACACCACCCTGGTGTTGATTATTTTCCTAAAACAGCACATAACGGCCATCGTAGAGACGAGGAATTAGCTGATACACAAGCTCACGTTCTCTGTCATTTCTGGTAGACGGTTGTTTCTGCCACTAAAATATCAGTGTGAGATCTGTAAGTGAATTCTTCTCGAATATTACTGCAGTTGCAGATGAGAGGAAGAGAGGAGCGATCTGATTGGATAACCATCTCTCAGAGATTAATAAAAAGACTTGCGTTGTGAAAGGAGATTTGAGCGCTGTGACAGATCACGGTGGCTGCTCAGTGTAGAAAGTGTTGAAGGGGCCAAAATTTATTTTTTTTTTAATCATCACTTTCAAACTGATTCATGTACAATTTGAGCTGCTGTATAACAACGTCTTGCTGCATTTCTTTACAAATCGAACAAATGTTGAATAGATGAACGACAAACTCATCATCAGCTCTGCTCCCAATTTCTTTCTCACATGATGGTGAAAATTAGCATTGGTGTGTCCATCTGCAAATATTTCATGCTTTTATGATGTTTAATTTCATCAGGTTTGGTGTGAATGGACCTGTTGAGAATCTACTCAAAGAAAAACAAGTCACTTGACGTACCTGGATGGCGCTTCACATGTTTTCAGACAATATGTGCTAAAAGATAAGAGTTGTAATTCAGCACAAATTATTCAGGATTGATTAAACTGGCATTTTAAAGTGACTCGTTAAAACTTCGCTGCCAAAGTGAACACAAGTGGAAGAATCAGTGCAGAAAAAAACTCAAAGGTAAACAAAATCTAAAATAAACCCTGAATGTAGCCGATCAAACAGGATCTCATCTTTTCCTTAAATACTGTTTCAACTTTTCTCTTAATTATTTATTCTTAATTTCTCCTATACTTATATGTATCATTTATTGTTTTATTCTTTGTATTCGTTTATGTAAAGCACTTTGAGTTTTGTATTTATTACACACACACACACACTCACACACAGACACAGACACACACACACACACACACACATCAGCTCGAAGTCTCGCTCCAGGTGAACTCACGTGACGATTTCAAGCCTTTGTCCCTCGTGTGTTTTTTTTCTTTATTTTCAGGAAGTGAAGTATTTCCAGTTTCCAGGAGAGCTCCTAATGAGGATGCTGAAGATGCTGATTCTGCCTCTCGTTGTTTCCAGGTAAAAGCGCTCATCCTTTTGTTTGAGACCTTCTGTTTCGTAACCTAAAAATCTCATTGAGATGAAATCTCTGTTACGAGAGTGACCTGGCCGAGAAGGCAGCAGAAAACACAACAACAATTAACACATTAAGAAAAACTCCCCCCAGAAAGAATTAGTGAAAATAAATAAATAAATCGAACAGAAATAGAAAATTACATAATAATATACAATCAAATGTCACAAAAACAACTTCCAATATGGCTGCACTCAAAGTTATTTACAAGTGCCATAAATCCGGCCAGTGAAGGAAGCACAGTAAGTTGTAAGTGTTCCTGTAAATTGTTCCACGTTGTTGAGGCATTAAAATTAAAACCATTTTTTCCAGCTCAGGCCAAACCCAGGGAACAACAAGTTGAATAATGTCCTTTGAGTGAAGATTGTAATGTTTGTTTTTTATAGAAATGATGGATGACAGATAAGTAGGTAGCACGCCACATACTGAGTTATAAATAAAACAGTACCAGCGTAAACGCCGTCGTAAGTTCAGAGGTGGCAGTTCAGCCTTAAATAAATTTCCAGTTGTTCCTCCTAGACATTTTCTCTTCACAATAGCAGCACTTACGTTTGATTATAGGGTTCGAGCAGACAGGAAAGGGGAAGAAAGATAATATAAAATCGGGTTTTTCAGTACGTCAGGGATCATCAGTAGCGAGCGCATGACCGTGTGCTTGAGCTTATGCTACTGTCTGAAATAGCCAAACACTAATTAGGAGCGGGGTGCACATACTTTTGGAAAGGTAGCGTATTTAGTGTATTTTAAGACTCAACTTTATTGTCGTGTGCACAAGGTTCCTTGTACAATGAGATTCTTAGTTTGGATGCTCTTCACATTAATAATAATAATAATAATAATAATAATAATAATAATAATAATAATAAAGCAAAGGGATAAATTAAAATTTAAAACTAAATATATAAAAGTATAAAGGCATAAAGAATAAAAATAATAAATAAATACAACAGTGTTTGAGATGTAGCTCAGACTGGAACAGGATGACAGTATGGCAGAGGAAGAAATATGACACGGGACAGTGCCATTATACAGAACTGCCTTCTACACCTGTGAATAACAGAGTCGTAAAAAGCTCAGGTGAGGTGGATCCTGACTTTATGATTTCTACTGTGTGTTTGTCAGGTGAGTAAACTGGTAACTGGTTAGTAACTAGTAACTGGCTAGTAGACACTAATGACATCTAACAGCAATGACTGGATGGAATTCAGAAAGTAAAACTGATTCAGGAATTAAAAAAAAGTCAAGTTCACCTGTCTGGCAACAATAACAAAATCAGATTTTTGTTTAATAAAAACATAAAATTGTTGATAAGATGAAGTTTTCTGTAAGGAGAAATGTGTTTATGTAACATTTATGGAAGGAGTCTCCAGTGTCAGTGCTTTGTAACAGTCAGAGGTAAATTCATAACAGACGGGAAGAATTATTTTCCTAAAAATTCATTTTCACACTAGCGTATTTCTGATTTTATGCTTTAATCACGTCCTTCCACTCAGTCAGATGATTTCTAACATCGCTTATTTTTATTCAGTTAGTTTTTTATGTTATTTATGTTAAACTAACTTATGTTAAGAAGAGGATTCTCAGGGATCAGCTCTAGGACCATTCGGCTTTTCCTACAGCATCGTTTTTTTCTCCTCCTCTGATGTTGTTATTTATGCCATAAACACAAAGTCACCTGTTTACTTGGGATCATGATTACAGTTAAATTATCATCATCATTATTATCACATTACTAATAAATATTCATCAGGCACATACGCAGTATAAAGGATATATTTTTACCATTTATCTAGGTTTTTTGTACAATTATACAATTGTGCAATTATTGTACTTTCATTGTTTTATTGTACACATTTTGATTATATAGTATTATTATATATTTTTATATTTTATGTTGTTATTATCTCTTTTTCGTCTATTGTACTACCTTTGTTTCTTTCTTCCTACAATTATTTATTTATTTCATACTGTAAAGCTTATTATTATTATTATTATTATTATTATTATTATTGTTATCATTGCGCACTTGGTTTTAGGGGGAAAAAAGGAAAATAACGAGAGGTGTGAGATGTGAAGAGTGGAGGTGTTTAGCTGTTTGTGACTCCGGTGTGTGTGAGTGTGTTTGAGTGTGTTTGAGATCTCTGATTGATAGACACACACTCACACGCACGCTTTGGAGGAAAGAATACTTTGTGCACGAGGGGAACAGATGTTGTAATAGGTTATGGTTTCTATAGTAACAGCTCTTTCACAGGGACGTGTACAGCGGACGCTCCACTGATGATAAACGGAGGAAAAAACGTGTGTGATCGCTGATATGGTGACGTGTTCTGTGAGGATGCTGTAAAGTTTATTTAACATTTATGGAAATAGTCTCGATGTAATGTAATTAGAAATGGATAAAAGTACAACAAGTCGTTCACTAATAAATAAATAAATAAATAAATAAATAAATCAAATTGTTGGGGAGTTGCTGTGGTGTAAGAGGAATAAAACACTTCAGGATGTTCTGTTATAGGAAAATAATCAACTTGGGGCAGTAACAGTAACTTCACTTCATCACACCACCCCATCGTTGATTATTTTACTATAACATCACAACACACACAGTGTTTTATTCCTTAATTAACAAATGTTAAAGTTAAGACTTTTATAAAGTGTAAGTAATGATAACAAAGTAACACAAGAAGTTCATTCCAGCACGTTGATAAACGATGATGACTTGCTTCAGCCTCAGTGGTGAATTTCGCCACGCAACAACCGCAGACGTGTTCATTAACATGATTAGCGTTAACATTATTAACGTGATTAACATTAACGTTATTAACGTGATTAGCGTTAACATTTGTGTTTTTTTTCCTCTTTAGTGTTTATTTTCTACCTCTTTCCTATTTTTTTCTGTTTAAAGGGGAAGTTCATCGTATTTCAAATTTGAGCAGGTTTAAATATTTATTCTGCGATTTCTAGTCACCTGAGACAGTTTTTATGTCAAATGCACACACACACACACACACACACACACCTCAGTTGGATGCCATTCAGTTCCAAAATCCACATTACACACATTGTACGCTCACACCCCGGGTGATACAGACAAAAATGTTGCTTGTAATGACTTCGTCAACATTCTGGTTCAGGAAAAGGCAAAAGCATCTAGTTGTTTATGAATGTATTCGTTGCTGTGTAGGGAAACTTCTCAGGTGTGTGTTCCTGCCTGTGTTGCTACGCGCTAAGTTGCTAAGCGTTGAGTATTCACACAAATATGTCTGCTGTATCACTTGTGGCCATAATTTGCACAAGGCCCTGTCTGTCAACTGAAACGAGCAGAAATGAGCAACGTTTCTTGCTCTGGATGGAGCATTTCCTCAGCCTACAGCAGCTCACCTCACGCTGCTATTACTGAGGGAGATAACCAGCTACTGTAACCTAAACAAATTCGCCTTAGAGCGCAGTTTGCTGATGCAATTTACAAAAACTTTTTTGAAAACAAAATCAAAAACTGCAGAGGTTTGTCCCGCCTCCATCACCTCAAACCTACGAACCATGAAGACGAGAACGGATCGGATCGCGACGGGAATACGTTTATCATCACAAAGAAAAGCAATTATTTGGGGTTTTTTTGGTTTTTTTTACTGTTTTATGTCTTTAAAAATTACATTTTGAGAAAATTGATATCGACAAGTCAATTAGTGTGTACTTAAAGTCGTAAATTCATCTGATTATAATTTATTACGCAAAACAATCATTGGTGGAGAAAAAAATGAAAAAAATCATAAAACTGCACGAATTGACATAAAAACTGTATGAGGTGAGTAGAAATAAACATTTTAACATTTATTTTATTCCATTAAAGGAGAACATGAACTTCTCCTTTAATGGAAATTTTCTGTCTCTTTTATATATTTTTATTTTTTTCCCTCTCGTACCCAGTTATTTTTCCTTTCTTTTTCTTATTTTTTTAAAGAAAGGGCAGATAAAAGTGAGGATTGATGATTAAAGCAGAAAGACAGTTACACTTCCCTGAAAAATGTAAGCTGGACTTCATCTCCTCAGTGATGGTATGAACATGTTAATGCAAATGTCGAGTTTTTGATTTATTATTTTTAAAAAAAAGCCATTACAAGTGTGTAGTAGCGTGTTGGTGTTACTGATGGAGTATTAATGCTGACCTTCATGTTAAATAATGTACATTAAGAGAAATTTAATGTGAAGCGTTTGATGGAGTGAACACAACACAGCTCACAGAGAGAGAGAGAGAGAGAGAGAGAGAGAGAGAAAGAGAGTGAGAGAGAGAGAGATTAACATTCAACACAACACAGCTCAGAGACAGAGATAGAGAGAGGAAGAGAGAGAAAGAGAGTGAGAGAGAGAGATTAACATTCAACACAGCAAAGCTCAGAGAGAGAGATAGAGAGAAAGAGAGAGAGAGAGAGACACACACACACACATTAACATTCAACACAACACAGCGACTCATGTGTTAAAACATCACACGTGTCAGTTTGAGCATGTGTCTCATTTTCGCCCGTGAGAGCAGTTTGTTTTCCTCTGACAGGTCAGAACATAACACTCTGATCCCCCTGAGTTACATATACATATTAAACGCTGTGCGTGTGTGTGCGTGTGTGTGTATGTGTGTGTGTGTGTGTGTGTGTGTGTAATGAGCACATAGTAAAGCAGTGAGAGAAGAAATGGATCTGTGCAAATAAGCGTAATGATGTAGTAATAACACCACAGCACCTGCTCACAGCTTTTAATACGTTATCGTTTCTATAGTAACAGCTCATTCACATGGAAGGAGTCTCCAGTGTCAGCGCTTTGTAACAGTCAGAGGTAAAGCTGCTGTAACTTTAAGTTTTCCGATGTCTTCAGGACAGAGGAGTTTACGCTTCTTTGTGGTTTCTTGGTAACTTTGAGAGAGAATGAAGAGCTCCTGGTGAGGGAATGAGTGATTATAGCTGCTATAATGTAAGTGACAACAGGAACTAACTCGTTTCCAAAGCATTAATGTAACTACAAATCATTGGTTAATAATTTAAAAAAATTGCAATGGGACATGCTGATTCTCCAAGATGCTTAAAAAGATGCCAGATATTAACGTTGTTTACTTTATTACTGTTTATTTCTCTTTATAGTAGTTTTTTTAATGTAGTAAACAGAAATGAAGGCATCTGTACTTTACAGCATTTCTTCACACGTGGCTTTTCCACAGTAGCGTACATTGATAAATAACAACAAAAGAACGCTATAAACAATTGCCTGGACACAGAGGAACCTCGGTGTGTGGAGAAATGCAGAAAGCGTACAGATTTCTGGTCGATGTTTAACCGAGAGGAACAGCGCAGCAGAGCTCATTTTACACCATAATATCTCCATTGATTCTGAACTTCCTGCATGCGGCAGAAGTGGAATCAAAAGAGAAAATAAAAGGCTACATTGATTTACACGCGAGTGTATTGAGCGTGTTATTGAGCGTTCTCTAACAGCAGCTCTAACAGTAGCGCAGGTTTATATTAATGCTCTCGTTTTAACTCCTTATCGTTTCTATAGCAACAGCTCATTCACAGGGACGTGTACACAGAGACTCCACATACACAGAGTAAAAAACGTGTGTGTGTGTGAAGTTTTCGGGAATAAAGGAGACGTTTATTTAACGTTTATTTATGGAAGGAGTCTCCAGTGTCAGTGCTTTGTAACAGTCAGAGGTAAAGCTGCTGTAACTTTAAGTTTTTTCGACATCTTCAGGACAGAGGAGTTTACGCTTCTTTGCGGTTTCTCGCTAAAATGACAAGCTGTGTATTTTTAGAGAGAAAGAAGAGAGGCTGGTGAAAGAATGAGTGTTTATAGCGTAGAAAAAGAGGAAATAAAAGGCTACACTGATTTCCACACTGAGGTGAAATCAATGGGTGTAAGGAGATCATCTGTACACACACTGCTGAGAGCTTCTAACATAAGTGCTCCTTTTATTTTCCACAAATCGCTCAATTAATTCAAATATCCTCACTATAAGAGAAAGTCTAACAGTGTTTAAATTGGAAGTCTACGCTGAGGTCAGCTTCTCTGTCACAGTTTTTGTGCTTTTGTATAGAAGTCTTTTTGTCGAATGTGCTGTGACTCATAACCCTGATGGAGCGACGTGGAGAAGCTCACGCACCTTCCTGAACTTCATATTCCACTTTATGCTAATAAAACGTAATTACTAGTTATTAAATGTCCTCACTTCTCCACACCACCTTTACACACCTCTGAGCGTGTGAGTTAAAGTCACTGAGCGTCCACCTTCTGCATCTCCTACATATAAAACTTAAAGAGAAGTGAATTTATTTTCATGCACCAAAGATCTGGAACACAGCCAGTAAACATTCATCACGCTCCATCTATCCCTGATTTGACAAATTACGGCATTTAACTCAACTTTTACTGGGATGTTACTTTTCCATTACATTTAGATTATTTTAATTCATTCATTCATTTTTTATGTATTTTTTCATCATCTTTGCAGTGATGAAATTTTTTTTTTCATCTTTTTTTTTAACAAAAGCCCTGAACTGAACTGAAATGTGTGAACATTTTTTGAAGTGTTATGTCATTGTTCTGACTTAATAACTAAGTCAAAATAGAGTTAGTAAAATGAAATAACAAGATAATATCTTGAAATAATGAGAAGTCAAAATAATGGCATAGCACTTCAAAAATAATTCACACCTTTGGCTCAGGGCCTCAGTACATGTTTATATTTTATATTATTGTCTTCTTTTCTCTCACTGCTATTATTTATGGCTTTATTATTATTATTATTATTATTATTATTATTATTATTATTGTTGTTGTTGTTGTTGTAATTATTTGCCTATTTGACTATTTTATTTTAGACTACATTTTGTTTCAATCCTTCTATATCAAATGGGTAAATTTGTACATAAATAAATACATTTTAAAGGTCCTACAGTATAAAAATAATTAAACAAATAATTACAAAAATAAGAAGAAGAAGATGAAGATGAATTGAATACACAAGAAAATTAAGCCATAAACTCATAACTTTAGCATTAATGACCTTCGTAGCCCGAGCTCAGGAAAAAAAAAGGTGTACAAACTTTGACCCTTTGACCTCTGTGAGACCTTTCTGTGAGACCTTTCTGTGAGACGTGACGTTCATTTCCATCATTAATGTATATAATATAATCTGCACTCGGCCGTGTCCAGCTGTTCCATCACACGCAGAGTAAACGCATCGCACTGTTATGAGTTTAAACCTCAGGGCCGTTACTGAGCGCTCCAGCAAATCCCCTCAGCCTCCGAAGCCGAGCGTCATGTGTGTCCCGTGTTCTCAGACCACAGTGTAATCGAAATGACTTTTAAAATCTTAATTTCTCTCAGCTGAAGCTCAGAAAGGTTCCACTAGATGACATGCTTGTAGGAGACATCGGGAGCTAGTTCATTAAATGTCTGGAGGAAAAAAACAGAATGAACCGTATTATTTTAATTAAAGAGAGTTATGAAGGGAACAGAAAAAGTGGTGATGTCCACATGGTCTCAGAAAAACAAAAAGATCTCAGGTTAAGAAAAATATACATCTCTCTCTATATTAATAACAGCAGAGGTGCAATTAATGAATCTCACTGTATTTTGGTCTGGTTTGAGATTTTCTTCCACCTCGTACTTTTGACACGTGATGTCCTGATTCAACTTTCTAGCATCAGCCAGCTTTAATGAGAGCTAATACACATCACTGTAATCTCTCTGCTCCTACATACACATAGTGTATTTAACACAGTGCTTTGTATAGGGACAGCTAACGATTAGCATTCAGGTCAGTGTTATCATCATGCTAGCTAACATGAAAGAAATTAGCAGTAAAGCTGTTGCTAGTTAGCCTTAGCTAAGGTTTTTTACATGTTCCTTGGTTGTCTTCCTTTTCTATTTTAACTTGAGTGAATAATTTGAAACTGTACTCCATCTTATGCTTGGGCTTTCACTTAGAAGACTAACTGCATCTTTACGTAAAGAATTTCAGGACTTTTACTACTTACAAAATAAAAATGTATTTTTAAGAATTCCGTAATTTAAGGAGCACAGACACAGATCTGATCAGACTCCAGCTTCCTGTACCAGTAGCACAGGTGGATGTAATGAATAGAGCAGGATATAATGAAGTGTTGCACTGCAGTTGTTTCCCTTTTAGAGCTGAAAACTCTGAAGTGTTTACTAATGATGCACAGGAATGAAAAATCTGGCTGAAACTGAAAGCGATTTTCAGGGCACACTGAGCCGCAAACTGACAAGGAGCTATTTTTGTCGGTAGTAAAAGTGAAGGCTGAAATATCTGTGGCTCGTGAATGGGAGCTGCAGCTACGCTGTACATTTCTTCTGAATGTGTATCTAAAAAAAAACCATCCACGAGCCTCAACAACAACATGCACAACAGCAGAGAGCGGCAGTGAATCCATTATAGTGTAGCTGTTCCATTATAGCGTAGCTGTACTTTTCCCTTCAGCACTGTCATTCCAGTTTTGTTTTTTTCTGAAAAACTGTGTCTATAGACATCGCCTTTTTCATGTTGTGTAACAACCCTGTAATGGAGAGCTCCTTGTGCGTCTGTTTGCCTTTTTACTGCTTGGGATGAACTGTGATAATGTCTCAAAAGTGTGAAATGTTTCCACATGGCTGATTTTTTTTCCTGTTTATCTGCTGCTCAAACTGTTTGAATTTCTAATTTCTCCCTTTTTATTACTATTAAAATGATTCGTAAAGGCCGATGCTTTGGGTTTTTCGGTGCATTCGGGGCTGGTACCTCGCATTAAGCGAGTAGGAGATTAAAGCGTAGGATGTAAAGTGGAGTGGACGTACGCTCACGTGGGTTTGAACCCCATTCACAGTAATGAGATTTTCCTGAGATTCTCGTTAGCGTGATGTCTCAAGAGCAAGAGGTTGAATGTTTGTAGGATTGCTATGGAATCATCATTGCAGCCAGCAGATGAACTGATTAGTTTTCGGAATGGATCCAAACAGGGTCAAGGTCATCGCAAGGTCACGTGTTTGAAATAGTTTTTCTTCAATAGCTTCCTTCCTGTTTGAGGTTTATTTTAAGAATTTTTCAGTACACATTAGTAACAAGAAGGACTGGAGTTGTCGGTGGCACAGATTAGTGTTGTTTACTTGTTTATTCTAGAGATAAGAAAATCTGTACATCGTATTGCATAATGACAAAAACCTCCATTATTTTATTCTTTCATTTATGTTCATTTGGGAGAAACGCGCAGCATTTAGCTTAATGGTGATGTGTTAGGAGCAATCACTGTAACCAATAGAGTTACCATAGCAGTGTTTTTATAGCAAATCTCTCCATCTCTCTCTCTCTCTCTCTCTCTCTCAGTCTCATGTCAGGTTTGGCGGCTCTGGAGCCGAAGTGCTCGAGCAGGTTAGGCCTCATCACCATCTCCTACTACCTCTGGACCACGTTTTTGGCGGTGGTGGTCGGCATCGTCATGGTCCTGATCATCCACCCGGGGGGCGTGGCCCAGAAAGAGGACTCAGAGGACAGCAGCAAACCCATCATGAGCTCGGCTGATGCTCTGCTCGACCTCATACGGTACACACACACACACACACACACACACACGCACACGGCTATATCACCGTGGTTTATTCTCATTTGCTTTAATCTGCTCTGCATCTGTCATGACACACTTTCACTCTCAGCGCTGCTCTAATTCTGTCTCCGTTCTTCTTAATCTCAATCGATAAAAAAGCATTCCAGTAAAATCTCGCACTGTTTAATGGTCTCGCCAAAAAAAAAAAAAAAAAAAAAAGATGGAAAAACTTTGTACTTATAAGCCTTAGATCTTCTAGAGAGCCTTGATCATGTTTTTTTTTATGAAAAAGGGTAAATAATTATTTAATATTTAACATTCTTTAATGATATAATAATATTTTTTTAACTTCCTCCTTTCTACTGACATTAAGGCAGATAAAAGTAAAATAAATGTTTAAAACTAGTGTGCTTTAGAATTTTTTGCTCAAAGTCTCTGATGTTAAACTGTTAATTGTGGTTGATTTAAAACACACTTTATTCTGTAACTTTTCTTTTTAAGCAGCACTGGGCTTACGCTTAGCAGAGAGAAATGTAATTAACCAGCACTACTGAGCTGTACCTCGTCTAATGACAGGCTTTTCATGATTATACTTCAACACCTGCAAAAATCAAATTAGAAATAGCAGTTGAATTAAAACCAGGTCTCAGCAGTCAGTGGTTCGGTGCCTTCTGTGCAAAAAACCTGGTTTAGAACAAGGTTGTGTGTGGTGTTTTTTTTTTTTTTCTGAAGCCACCAAGATCTTGTTTTAAAGCAAATAATTGGATTTAAATCTAACAAGTTTCTGCAACCATAGTCTACAGCAAACAAAGGGAAAGTGTAAATGCAGGCAATGTATCTACAATATACCATTTCTGTTTTAAGATAAATTGCAAAGATTGGATAATAACCGTACCAAGCAATCATGATAAAGGGCATATAGCAGATTCTGCACATCAGAAATGTGATTTCTGATCATCTGGAGCTTTTTTATGCAAGTAATCAGCAGCTGATTGGACAATAAAATCTATTTTGGACCAAATGTCAAGATTTGCCCAACAACTCCTGACAGAAGAAAATAATGAGCAATAATTTATCAAATATATAACTCTTTTAAAAAAAGGGGTTCTTTAGGGGTTCTTTAAGGGTTTATTATGGATAATTAGGGGTTCTTATTCTGCAATCTGTTGTAGTTAGAAAAAACTCAGAAAAACCAGACCTCCAACATGGAAAAGTTCAATAGAACGGTCATTCAACTCGGAAATCCCAGTCAGGAACTCGCACAACATTTACCTTACCCGGATTCTCTGACATAAACACACCTGATGTCACAACAACATGGCAGTGTACGGTTAACAGCAAACATCAGATTCAGAGACTAGCCATACAAATATCATCTTGCTCTGGGCATCCATGATTTTCCGAGCTGAAGCACTGGAACAAATTTAGATCAGAGTTCTGCGTACAAATGGATTGCAGCATTAGCTTCCAAAAAAGTACTTAGAAACCATGGAAACTCTGTTTTGTACATAAACACTGAAGCACCATTCAGAGATCATGAGTGAAAAGTTCAGCAAGATAAATAAGCATCATTTTTTAATGAATAAATAAATAAATAAATAAATAAAAGCAAATGCATCTCCTGTTCTCCAAAATGGAGAAACTTTTTCATGTTATTTTCTTTTTATTTTATAAATTTGATCCTTTTGAGACACACTCACGACCCTTTGTAATGGTTTACTATAGTCAGGAAGGAATGATAATAAAAATGGACTTGTTTTTAATTCGAGTCTCAGCGTTTTTTTTCAGCTCCACAGCTCTAATATGGATTTCTGACTGGCAGAAAATAGTAGTGTGACGTCTTCGATAGAGTTATATTGATGCGAGAGAAAGGAGGATTAACAGATTAACACACTCCATCCTCTCTTAACTTGTAGTATCTCAGAGCTCAATAACTCTCATGGTTTCTCTTCTTGTAGATTTAAGGCACAAACAGTATCACACACAGCAATTTCATGAATCACTGAATCGCTGAAGAGAAAGAGGTGCATTCTCCAGGAAGTGTGTGTTAATGCTGTGTGAAGGTTAGAGAGACAGTCACGAATGACCTTGATCAAATGTTGCTGAAAGATGAATAAAACACAAAGCACCATATTTTCCATGTTTCTGTTCAGCTCAAGGCTCTTGATTTCCATTCATGCAAAAAAAAAAAAAAGAACGTAAACTGTAGTAATGGCTCTGACAGTTCCTCAACCTCAGCTACATCTCTCTGGTTCTTTATCAGTCTCAACTCACGATATTTAGTTGGTTCTATTTCCCAAATTTAAGAAAGTAGCAGCCTAAATTAAACCACCTTGACCCCGACCAGGCAGTTACTAAGGATGAATAAATGACTGAATGCTGTGAATGCATCACACAGCGCTCCACGTTCATGTTAATGTTCATGCTCACGTTAATTTCCTTGTGCAATAGGTGTAATAATTATAATAAATTTGACTTTGCTGTCCAATCAGAAGGCAGCTCCTGATGCACGGCGCATGTGGGAGCCGTATTTATGTTCTCTCTTCCTCTAGCTTTATAAAATCTAAACATTTCTAGACAGAAATCAACGAATAGCAGACACGTAATCTGATATTTTACCAAACAAACCTGAGCAATCCATGATATTTACTGAAACTGCAGTAAATTCTGTCACAATACATTTTGGCCAAACGACCCCAAATGGACATTATGAATTTTCTGCGAGTTCAAACCTCGACCACCCAACAATTAAAGTTCCAGATGTATAATATAGGAACACTGTAACATCTGAACATTTTATTATGTCAGTGACATGAAGCAGAAGAGAAGATTGTGAGTGTCTCTCGTGACCCCACTTGTAAATCATGTGACCTCTAGTTTGGGAGCCACGGATTAGGGAAAAGAGAAAAGAGTAAAATCCCCAAAGTACACATCTGTTCTTCACCAGTGTACAGAAAGAAAAGATGCCAAAACAGCAAAGATTTAATATTTGACATTCATTAATTTATCTTAAGTCAAATGTTACTTTTGTTAATTAAAGTCCAATCAGCACATGTCATGTATATGATTAGATATATCTGGATACAGCGCTGAATCATGTGACTTATGTTATTTTTAGAAAGCCATTTCTGTCATCACAGCTCTTCTTCATCTATAGACCAACATTTCCACCTCATCCAAGCAGTAAAGCATTTTTTTCTGTTTTTCATCATTTTTTAATTTGATCTTTTCCATTCAGGTTTTTTAATTTGTATTTTCAAAATGTTTTTCAAACTAATAAGTAATGAGCAGTTGATTGGACAGTGAAATATATTTTTGTTTAATTTTTCTCCTTGTTTTTTTAATTGATATTTTTAATACAATAGGTTCGCTAGGGTTTTTAAACATAGTGTTACACAGGCATTCATTAAACCAGAGCCTCGCTCTTGGGGTTTGTTCACACTGGCTGCTTTAGAAACGCCACCTTTTAGCATGTCACGGCTGAACGAGCTCTCATAATGAATGGCCTTTTAAACCCACTCATCTCTATGCATTATGTAAACAACTTAACTCACATTCGAGGACAGTCAGACTCTGACCAGAAGCCAAGCGAGTAACTTGACTTAATGCACGAGCACAGAGTCCAGAGACTCAGAGAGGCTGATTTCTACTACAGCTGTGTCTCTAATCATGTACTTTTAGTGCTGTAGGGAACTTGTCTATGCTGTAGTGCTCTATAATACCAACACAATGTCTTGAAATGAAGTGTAGAAAGCTAGATGTGTGTTTTGCGCTATATTTACTAACAGCCAATCAGATTACAGCCTTCACGATCCTGAAGCTTGTGACCAGATAAGTGTAGAAATGATAACGGAGCCTGAAACAGAGGATTTGAAGTTTTTAAATGTCACACTAATTGTAATAAGTCTTTTTTGTACCTGAAGTTAAATAGATAGTTGTAGTAAATTAATCAATGCCTTCCGACCAATCAGGATCACAATAAACTTAATAAAAACCCTAAACCTAATAAACAAGTAAAACATCCTAGAATGAATCACTACATTACTGTAAGTTATTGTAAATCAGTAAAACATATTGTTTTGTGTAAATCGGCATCAAGTTTGTGGAAAATTGGCTGCTTTTTTAAGACGATGCCAGTGTCACACTACTGTCAATGGAAAAAGAGTGTAATAACAAGGTTTCCCTGTTGTGTTCATGTCTGCGTGTTTGAAACATTACCACAGAACCGGAATATTTTTGTATCTTTGGAAAGTGATTCAGAGTTTGGCCACACTGGTCTTTCAATCTGCTCTGGAAGCCATTGTTTCATTACACTTATGTTTCCTATTAGCATCTCGTCTACTGACCCCAGGGTCTCCTTAGAGACGTGTGCAGAACATAAAACATCTTTAATGAGTTGGATAGTCCGGTGTTAATGATGCTGCTGTTCACTTCTTCCTGGGCAAGGTCATCTCAGGGGAAAATCTTCCTCAGAAAGCTCTTCAAAGACTCGTTGAAGATCTTTCTGAAGAAAAAAAACAAAACAATGGAATGTCACATGCATGCAACACTTGACCCTTGCCTCAAAACTTTTTCCAATAAAAAAATAAATCTGTTACTTGATGAATAATATTCTTAAATTGTCTACCACTTACTGCGTCCAGGTAACAAGTACACTCTTATAAAACAGAACACATCATGGGTTCCTCAAGTATTCCTCTCAAATGATAAGTGGTTCTTATCTTCCCAAAAGGATTCTAACAGATAATAAATACACTCACGTTCCCATGAACCCTCACCCATCAAAATCTTGTCCACAGACGTTTTGGACTAAAACGCGTTCAACTTCTTGTTGCGAGTTCACGATTTCGAATTCTGATGATTCCACAGCCATCCTTGCTCTCTGGCTGGGAGGGGCATACTCTCTACCCGCTGTCAATCACAGCAACACCACCCAATCATGTGCATCTGTGAGCTGATTTATGCAGAAGAGGGCAGACAGCACTTTCTTCCTTTGACACAGGATGAGCAATGGATAGAAAAGATGTGGTTAGCTGGCTTCACGTGTCTCAGAAGAAGCATGTTACCTTTTGGTTGGTAGTTGTCGTATGTTAGGGGAGAGGGGGAAAATAGTAATTAATAATAAAATAACAAATAAATAAATAAGAGCTGCTCTGTAGGGGAGAGAGGGTCCAACTGTATTACACCCGACTAAATCAACATGTAGTTATTTCACAATGAAATATTGAGACCCTGAAGTTATTTACACACACACTTATTCAAAATGAAATATTTAATAATGACAGAGTTTTCAAATAAAGATAGATAGGACACAGAAGTGTGTGTGTGTGTGTGTGTGTGTG
>CM040469.1:24396847-24422170 GCA_022758105.1 Pangasianodon gigas
CTGCCCACTGCTGCCCACTGCTGCCCACTGCTGCCCACTACTGCCCACTGCTGCTCATTACTGCCCACTGCTTTCCACTGCTGTCCACTGCTGCCCTGTACTGGTAGCCAGTGATTTATTTCTCTCCCACGCAAATAATCTGACATTTATCCTGATAAAGAGGTTTCTGAATGAGTGTGTGTGCCATCTTTGTCTTCTCTGGTCATTTGTCTATTCCAGCATCCTCTTTTCTCTTCAGAGGATTTTTGATTTTGGCACGAAGTGAATCCACAGGAGGTTAAAATGAGGATAAAATGGACAGCTCCAAATGATGTAACACAAAGATGTCTCAAATATGGGTGAAATTAAAGCTATGGGATCAAACGTGAGACGCTGCCATCTGTTCTGTCCCAACATTTACATCATTACAGCCATTACATCTCCACAGCTCCAGTGTTTTAAGGCTAACAGGGTCTTTGTTCTAGTTCTACATTTGCAATGAAGAAGGCTGAACAGTGATGACCTTCAGGCTGAAATCATTTCTAAAGTGTTCTGTCCATTCATCTCATCTTGGCTTCATCTCATTTTATTATTTATTTATAATTCAGTATAGATGAGCGTATAAGAACGTCAGGTTTGAGCGTGTCCTCAACAGCAACATCAGTGCAGTAAAGCACAATTTATTGTACTTGTAGCTTAGATCATTTGTCTTTTTTGTTGAATAGAAACAAACACACCACATTGTAAGACGGACAGATGGCAGTTCTTTTCTCATGGCTCTTCTAAAAATCAAGGCTATTTGGTGTGTATTTTGAATAGTGTGTGAGTTATGTACCTCTGAGATACAAAGTCTTTGAATTTTTCACAAGTTGAGTCCCTAATTACTTTTTTTCCAAACAGGAACATGTTTCCTGCCAATTTGGTTCAAGCTACATTTCAGCAGGTAAGATCATTTCACTGAGAGTTTATTATTAAAGCCAACTCTTGTGTGATTAAACCTTTCACAGGTTTTTACTCCTGTTCAGGTGAGATTTTGTACAGACGCTGAGGATGAAGCCTCAAAGGGCTTTAATCAGATTTGAATTCCATTCTAAGCTATGTCAAACCACCAAACCAATTAAAGTGTCCTTGACTTCTGTCGTGTTTAGTTGGAGTAGGTGTAGACTGATTAAAAATCAAAAAAACAACTTCTGAAGAAAACCAAAAATGATCCTCAGCACTCGTCTCATCCTCCATTCCTGTGGAAGAACCTTTAATCAAAGAGATGGCTTGATTGCCTCGCTATTTTTCCAAATGAGAGCTCATGCTGATCTTCTTTTTCTTTAAAGCCACACTTAAGGAAGTCTTAACATGCAATCCTTTAGATACTAAGTAGGAGACATTCAATAACAGTTTTTAACTTTTCACATATAGATACTGTATATGGATCTTTTTTTTCTGAATCAGAGAAATGAAAAGTTACAAAGCTCAGGATTGTTCTTTCTCTCTGTATCACTCTACTTATGTATCTCATATGAATTTGGGAAAGATGATTATGCTGAAAGAACAGCATTTGGAGTTTTTTATTTATTACACTTTTACATTTATTACAGTTTATTACACTTCACTGGATTTCATTGAATTTAGCAGGAGGGTGTTTGGACAGTATTTTGACACTTTATTGATCTTAGTGTTTTGGTGGCAATTGAACTGAGCCAAAAACCTTTGGAGTTTTTGGACAGGTTATAAAAAAGGTCTGGACAGTTTTAGGTTAGCTTTTGGGCAGTTTATTGAATTGAGCTGGACACTTTTCAGCTTTTGGACAGTGTTTGGACCGATAATTGACTTGAGTCAGTTTGGGACAGTTTATTAGCATTAATGTGACAGTTTGGGACAGTTTATTAAACTAAATGATGTATTACTAAAAAAAAATTACAATTACAGTGAATTTCAGATTGTGTTCCTTATGTTTCTCAGTATCGCACTAACAGCGTACCCGTCATGAAGACATTGAGGACAACAGAGAGCTCGAGTGTGACACGTCGCACACTCATCTACAATCTCCAAGACGACAACGGTAACAGTGAAAATGGCAGCGATGTCCGCAACTTCCAGCTGGACCTGACGCCTCCGCCTGATGTGGTGATGCGCACCCAGCCTGGAACGAGCGAGGGCATGAACGTGCTGGGCATTGTCATCTTCTCTGCTACTATGGGCAAGAAAACACACACAAATACACACTTACAGCACCGACATGCTAAACACACAGCAACACACCCAGAATACACAGGCCTCATTAGAAAAGGTCCCAGATAAAACACTAAGGAAATAACTGTAGTGTAATAACATAATAATAACATAATAATGGTCCTTCTTTACTGTCAGAAAGGAGTACTGTACAGGTCCAGTTTTGCTCTCCATGGTAGAAACCATTTAAATGCTCCCTTAAAGATACAAAGTGCCTCTTAAGGTCTACCGGATTGTCTAGGGTCCTTAAGCAAAGGTACTAAAGATGTACCCCTGATGGGACCATTCCAGTGACAGTGTGTACCCTGAATACTCTGTTTGTGACCTATAAGATACCCATAATATACCCTGTCTGTGCCTTGAAGCATACCATCTACTGCCTGTATGTACTCTCAAAAGGTACCAATAAAGGTACCCTTTTTCTACCTTGAAATATATCCAGATTATGTGTGGTCTGTACCCTGACATTGCCCTTAAATGTACCCTGTTTTTAACTTGATACCTAGTTTATATCCTGTTTTTACCATGAAAGATATCCATTTTATATACAGTTTGTTCCCCACAAGGTACCCAGGTTATATACTGTCTGTATCGTGAAAGGTCCCCAGTTAGGTATCCCTTCTGGTCTATCTGGCTATAAATTACAACATTATCAACTCAAAGTTAAAAGTGTGACTCAAATCCATCAGGCATGTCAGAGTGTTGTGTCTAACACTTGTATGTATTTTGTGTGCAGGCATTATGTTGGGCAGGATGGGTCCTAACGGCAGTGCGCTCGTTAACTTCTGCCAAAGTCTTAACGAGGCTGTGCTCAAAATCGTAGCCATTGTTATCTGGTGAGTCTCGAGAATATCTCATTACAGCTCTGCCTTCAGTTTTGGTAATAACGCTAGTACAACCTTTCTAAAACTTCCTGAACTGTTTCTATGTGTTCCCAGGTACTTTCCGTTTGGGATCGTGTTCCTGGTGGCTGGAAAAATCCTGGAGATGAGCGATCCATCAGATATGGGTAAGAAACTGGGATTTTACGCCATTACGGTGGTGATGGGTCTGATCCTGCACGGGCTCTTCATCCTGCCCAGCATGTACTTCTTCATCACCAAGAAAAGCCCCATCGTTTACATCCGGGGAATCCTACAGGCTCTGCTCATCTCTCTGGCCACCTCATCCAGGTACCACACACACACACACACACACACACACACTTTTTTTTACACTTCATTCTGTTCATACACAACACCACTTATAGTTACACTTAACACTGTGAAACAAGTTAGTTCCTGTTCTCACTTATGTTATAGCAGCTATAAACAGTCGTTCTCTCACCAGCATCTCTTTTTCTCTCTCTTGAAGTTAATAAGACAAAAATAACGCAGCTTGTCGTGTTACTGAGAAACCGCAAATCGTAAACTCCTCTGTCCTGAAGATGTCAGAAAACTTAAAGTTATAGCTTTACCTCTGACTGTTACAAAGCCCTGACACTGGAGACTCCTTCCTTAAATGTTAAATAAACCTACAGAAGACTTCACCATATCAACGATTACACATGGTTTTAATCCATTTACATGGAGCATCCACTGTACGTGCACTGCAAGTCCCTGTGAATGAGCCGTTGCTATAGAAACAGTAACGTATTAGAACGAGCGCATTAATATAAACCTGTGATTTGCGGCTGCACTACTGTCAGAGCTGCTGCTCTAGAAAATTAATCAACAATAATAATTTTCTGAACAAACATAATTCAGAATGAAGCAGCGCTGTGGTATAAGCCGTGATATTATTATTATTATTATTATCACCCTCTCTCGCTCATATAAGCAAACACAAAGCAAGAAACTGAAAGGGCTTTGCTATTTATCTAATAACTAACTGCACCTTCCACTCAACATATTAATGTACACATGCAAATAACTTCCTGAACATTCCACAGATAATTATAGAATAATTGGATAG
Source organism: Pangasianodon gigas (assembly GCA_022758105.1). NCBI lineage: Eukaryota > Metazoa > Chordata > Actinopteri > Siluriformes > Pangasiidae > Pangasianodon > Pangasianodon gigas. The sequence continues at coordinate 24,401,006 of CM040469.1, forward strand.
GTGGTGATGGGTGTATAGTCTGATTCAGACCATTCTAAACTCCAAGACAAGAGCATGTAATGCACATAATTTCATTAGAGTTCTTTCAGCAATCGTAATCCAGAGGCGCAGGCAAACGTCATCAGAGGTTTTTTTTTACTGTGATTCTGACTACAAGCAAGATAATACGACTCAGAAATGCAGCTGGACACATGAATAAAAGCAGGGCTATAAATACACAGACTAACAAAACACAAGGATGTAAACAGGAAGGGTTCATGACACCAAGAGTGCCACTGTAGTATCTGTTGTACTATAGTATTATAGTGTCTGTAGTATCTATACTGTCTGTAGTATCTGTTGTACTATAGTATTATAGTGTCTGTAGTATCTGTAATATCTGTAGTATCTATACTGTCTGTAATACCATAGTATCTGTAGTATCTGTAATATCTGTAGTATCTATACTGTCTGTAATACCATAGTATCTGTAGTATCTGTAATATCTGTAGTATCTATACTGACTGTAATACCATAGTATCTGTAGTATCTGTAATATCTGTAATATCTATACTGACTGTAGTACTGTAGTAATGTAGTATATGTAATATTATAGTATCTGTAGTACTGTATATCTGTAGTATCTGTAATATTTGTAGTATCTGTAATATCTGTAGTACTGTAGTATCTGTAGTATTTATAGTATCTGTAGTATCTGTAGTATCTATACTGTCTGTAGTATCTGTAGTATCTGTAGTATTTATAGTATCTGTACTACTGTAGTACTGTAGTATCTGTAGTATCTATACTGTCTGTAGTACTGTAGTATCTATACTGACTGTAGTACTGTAGTAATGTAGTATATGTAATATTATAGTATCTGTAGTAGTGTAATATCTGTAGTATCTGTAATATTTGTAGTACTGTAGTATCTGTAGTATTTATAGTATCTGTAGTATCTGTAGTATCTATACTGTCTGTAGTATCTGTAGTATCTGTAGTATTTATAGTATCTGTACTACTGTAGTACTGTAGTATCTGTAGTATCTATACTGTCTGTAGTACTGTAGTATCTATACTGTCTGTAGTACTGTAGTATCTGTAGTATCTGTAGTATCTGTAATATCTGTAGTATCTATACTGACTGTAGTACTGTAGTAATGTAGTATATGTAATATTATAGTATCTGTAGTACTGTATATCTGTAGTACTGTATATCTGTAGTATCTGTAGTATTTGTAGTATTTATAGTATCTGTACTACTGTAGTACTGTAGTATCTGTAGTATCTATACTGTCTGTAGTATCTGTAGTACTGTAGTATCTGTAGTACTGTATATCTGTAGTAGTGTAATATCTGTAGTATCTGTAATATTTGTAGTACTGTAGTATCTGTAGTATTTATAGTATCTGTAGTATTGTAGTATCTAGATAACTGCCAACCTAATCTGCTAATGATAAGCACATTTCAACACAGTAATAATAAAGAATAAATAAAATAAACATTACAGAAAATATGGAAAATGTGGAAATATCATTTGCACAAGGTCTAAATTGAGGTGTGATGAGAGACGTGCAGGTTAAATTGATGTTTTGTTTTCCCTCTTCAGTGACAGAAAAGCTGGAGGTGTGTGAATTATGATTCATGAATTATTCATTAAGCATCTGGTTGTAATATGAGGATACGGTGAAGAGTTGATGCAGAAGGCAGTGTTATTAATCTGATCTTTCAATAGCAGTGCTGCTGTTATTTCAGCTCTGTGACGTGTGACATGAGTGTGTGTGTGAAAACGCAGCTAGTTTCACTGTGGGTCAAGATGAAAATAATGAAATAAATGTAACCAATTAATACAAACATACTTCATTTATTAATTAATAACTAATTATTAATAATAATGTATTAATAATTAATTACATTTCTTAATTTATAAATTAATTAAATGTGTTAATTAAATTATTAATAATTACTATTATTATATTAATTATTAGCAATTAATTAGCTGTATTTTATATTTATTTATGTTTATTTTGTAAGATTATATTGATTTTTAGTGTTGTTAGTTTTGTAGTTAAGAAAGAAAGTTATTAGCAGTAGTAGTAGTTAATTAATCATCAATATTTTATATTTATTCTATAACAAATTAAAGAATCATTAATTAATTAAGTTAGTTAATTAATGAATTAACTAATCAACCTAATAAGTTAAGACTATATGATAGCAATTTATTTATTTATTTATTTATTTATTTATTTTATAGCTAAAACTCATTTTTATTTAATTAAATAATTTCGCAGTTAATACATTATTAATTAATTAGCAGTAGTTAATGAATAAACTATATTTTATTTGTTATTTGTTTTTATTTTCATATTTATTTATTTTAATAGTTCATTAAAAAAATATATTAGTTACTTAATTATCCATAATTCACAATAACTAAATAAATTAAAATTAATAAAAAATAAATAAAAATTAAGAATAATTTTTATAATTATTATAATATTAAATAAATGTAGTATTTATTTAATTATTATAATAACGTTGCCACATTTTCACACTGAAGTCACGTCACAGAAGAACAGCAACAAAACATTTATTCAAAAGATTGTGTATTAATGTGTGACGTGATCTCTGTGAGCTAAACAGCCTTTTAATCGTGATAGCTGAATCTCATCCTCTCAACGCTTCATTAACACTAAGTGCATGTTGTTGTTGGTGGTGTGTGTGTGTGTGTTTGTGTGTGTGTGTGTGTGTGTGTTCCAGCTCTGCCACGCTGCCCATCACTTTTAAGTGCCTGCTGGAGAACAACCACATCGACCGGCGCATCATTCGCTTCGTGCTGCCTGTCGGTGCCACCATAAACATGGACGGCACGGCGCTGTACGAGGCTGTGGCGGCTATCTTTATCGCTCAAGTCAACAACTATGAGCTGGACTTTGGCCAGATCATCACCATCAGGTAAAGACGGGACAGGAAGTGTAGGACTCACTCTGACACTGATGACTCCTTCCATATATGTTCAAAGTCTCCTTACAGAACACGTCACCATAGCAACGATTTATTAATTGTTTATTATTACTGGAGCCTAATATTTTTACGTAATATTTTTCTTTATAAAAACACATTTTATTATTCAATTAAATCCATAACACAATTTTTTTTTTCCAAACGCTGTCTCCGGAGCTGTTTAACGATTACTCAGAGTGAAAACTGTTACAGTCGTGTTTGCCCTGAAAAACAGACGAGCCAATGTCAGTCTTCATTACCTGGATTGATCAAAAGTCAAAAAATAAACGTACTGATGGCGCTTGTGTTATATTCTAGGCACTAAAAGCTTTTTACGTCTCGTGTAGTAAATTGCGACGCTCTGTTTTTATTAAATGGCCCTGAATCACTCACGCTGAGAGAAAGCCCCTAATGAAAAGGTTGCACACAGGTTCTTTGGACAGTTCTCTGATATTAAAACACAGCGGTAGGGTTTTTCAAAGCTCCAGAAGTTTCTTCAAGGTTGCAGAGGAGCATAAAAAGAAGGTTAATGTTTTAAATTTCTGACCCTGACTTCCTGTGTAACTTTGAAAATAGTCTGCACAAAAAAGTGGACTTTGCATTTCTGTATCAAGGTATGTTTTTAAGTAATAAAAGTACTGGAAGATGCGCCATCTGTCACCTTTTAATATTGTCTTTCAGTATGTAGGCTCTCATAATTTTTAATTGTAATTGTACTGATGTGTACAAATAAGCCAGATGATCAACAGGAGACATATCTTCCTACAGTTGCAGTCAGTTTTTTATGATGTGCAACACAGTGTGGACATGGAACAGACTGCAGACTGGACATGCACTTATGTTAATTTTGTTGCATCCTTCCTCTTAGAGCAAAGTGACACACGCACTCGAGAGCGTACACGCCAGTTTCAAGGGTCTGAAAGTGCTGTGATTAGCTACAGAGCTGTGTGAGAGTGGAGTGTAATTTAACACACAGTCGCACAATAAGATTGAAGTCCACAGCTTTTCTCATAACAACTGAAAAACAAAAAAACAGAACTTTCCCGAGCATCAGATTTTTGAGAACCATTTGATAACCTTCTATTTCGGGTAACAAAATCAGCGCTGTTCCTGAAGTGTTCTCGTATGATTACATGACAACTGACAAGAAACATTCACCAAAGGCTTGTTTTTACAGGCACTACTGTATGTTTTTTACTGAATAATTACAAACTAACCCCTCAGGAATGTTCCTGTAATGTTCCTGTAACATTCATGTAACATTCCTGTAATGTTCATGTAACATTCATGTAACATTCCTGTAATGTTCATGTAACGTTCGTGTAACATTCCTGTAATGTTCCTGTAACATTCATGTAACATTCCTGTAACATTCCTATAACAGACCTGTAACGTTCATGTAACGTTCATGTAACATTCCTGTAATGTTCCTGTAACGTTCCTATAACAGTCCTGTAACGTTCATGTAACGTTTTTTGTAATGTTCCTGTTACGTTCTTTCATGGTCTCATAACATATGGTGTTAGAGTAAAAGATGTAGCCTCGCTGTGGGTGGAAAGCTTGTGTTTTTTGCCTGTTTGTTGCTGTTTTGATTGCTGTTGTTGTGCGAACAGAGCAAAACACTGACCAAGTGACTAAAAAAATCACCAGTAAATTCCATTCAGATATCCGTTTCCTTTTTTCTTCATTCCTGCTATCACTTCATCCAGCAACTGTTCTCTCTCTCACCTCACCTGACCCCAAAACTCTGAAAATTCTGACTACATGGATTAAAATACACAGTCGAGTCTAAAGCTCTGTCTAAAATCTCGTACTTAATGTAATGTTAGTGCAGTAGTGCAGGAATTCAGAGCTGCTTCTGGTCAGTCTGTAATCGGAAACGTGTTTTTATCTATAACAGTCTTGTTAGCCCCGCCCACATTACAATTCACAAGAAAAACAACAACAAAAACTCGTTTGAAATTATTTTAGTTTGCGAACAGCTTTATTATTAAACTCTGGAATTGTTAAATCGGAACGACGTTAACACTTACAACATTTATAACAGGAGAGTTAATGTAGATCTTTGACCTTTGACCTTTTTCTGTAGTGTGTGTGTTTGAGAGATTTCGAGGGAAAAAAATGATATATGACAGTGAAATATTTTGTTTCTTATTTGGGTTTGTTTTACATTTTTCCTCGTTTGTTTCGCAGCATCACAGCTACAGCAGCGAGTATCGGTGCGGCGGGCATCCCGCAGGCTGGTCTGGTTACCATGGTAATAGTGCTGACCTCCGTCGGCCTGCCAACCGATGACATCACACTCATCATCGCTGTGGACTGGGCTTTGTGAGTAAAATCCTTTTACCGACTTTATCAGTTTATCAGGTTCACCTACCATAAAGAGAATACTTAATAGGTGTAGAATTATTGGTTTCGGTGCACAAAGTATTGGCACCCCTCATCCAGCATTGTTAAGGGGAAAATAATTAATAAAGCAGAGTCACTGTTACTACACAGTTCATTATTTTCCTATAGCATCATGTCCCCAAGTGTTTTATTCCTCTTACATCACAGTCATCTGCCAATAATTAACATTTTTTATTTTATTAAATAATGTCATACTTTTTAACCGTTTATAGTTACATTTAATGTTTACAATCCACTTTTTTGCTCTCTCACAGAGTGTTTTGTTCCGTATTTAATCTCACAGATGTGCAAACTTCATGCATGTATTTTGTATTTGTGTTTGCGAACTATCAGTTTACAGTTCTCACACACACACACACACACACACACACACACACACACACAAACACAAGTGAAACTCTTGGATGTTCATCACAGCTGTGACAGCTGTGTGTTCTTTTGTGCCGTGTTCAGCATCTGCCCTTTGCCCTTTGCCCTTTGCCCTTTGCCCTGTTAACAGGGACCGGTTTCGCACAATGGTGAATGTAATGGGAGACGCGCTCGCTACAGGAATCATGGCGCACATCTGCAGGAAGGACTTCATGCAAGAGGGAGACGGAGTGAGTCACGTCTTGTTCTGTATTTAGATTAAGTTCCTGAAGTCATGCCTGTGATGTGCGACTCACTTACTGTTCAAAAAGAAACTCCCTGGAACCTTGTGTCATTTCAGATGTCATGTCATAAATGTGTCATTTCATTAACATATCATGTCAGATGTCGTAAATGTGTCATGTCAAATGTCGTGTCAAAAGTGTGTTATGTCAGGTGTTAGAAGTGTCATGTTATAAATGTGTCATTTTATAAATGTGTCATGTCAGGTCTTGTAACTGTCATGTCATAAATTTGTCATGTCATAAATGTGTCATGTCAGGTGTTATAAGTGCCGTGTCATAAACGTATTATGTCATAAACATGTTATGTCATAAATGTGCCCTGTGAAATGTCATGTTATAAATGTGTCATGTCAGGGGGCACGACATAAATGAGTATGTCAGATGTCATGTTATAAATGTGTCATGTGAAATGTCATGCCATAAATTACATAAATGACAGTGTCAGGTGTCATGTTGTAAATGTGTCATGTGAGGTGTTATAAGTGTTATGTCATAAACATGTTATGTCATAAACATGTTATGTCATAAATGTGCCCTGTGAAATGTCATGTTATAAATGTGTCATGTCAGGTGTTCTGCTATAAATGACAGTGTCAGATGTCATGTCATCAACGTGTCATGTTATAAACATATCATTCCCTGAGACTGTACAGCAGGGTCATGTTAGCATCACTGCCAGATGTCATGAACACTACAAGATTGAGACACATATATTCTTTTCTAAGAAATGAAAATCCTGGAGGTTACTGAGAGAAAAGCCCGAGTGAATGTCAGACACGCCGAGCACAATGTTGCCTAAATATTTAGATAATAAAGCAGACAGGAAGCCAGGTGTCTCGAGTAGAGATCATTTTTCAATCTGAGGCAAACATCCATTTCACTCCTCTCAGGGGAACAGGATTTACATGCTGGAGTGATGCAGGAAGTTCACACACTTAATAAAGTGATTCATCAGCACAGTCTTCACTGAGCATTACCGTAAGGCGCTGAGAATTTCATTATCTGCCGTTAGACACTAAAGTGCTGCTGGATCGTTTTTCAACAGACGTCAGCTTTATTTACGAGGGACTTTTAAGAACAGCAGACGTTGGTGGTAAACACTTATCTTCATTATTGATGCACTGATTTATCAACTCAAACACAGCACACTAGATTAAAGAAATAATTAAAAATATGCATACATTTTCCCCTCACCCCATTGCTAATCAATCAGCCAAGAAGCGTTTTGTACCGAAGCTGAGGCTAATTTACTTGTTAGCTACATCAGCCTGAACGCTGCAGTGCAAAACTAAACAAGCACACACACACACACACACACACACACACACACACACGTCTGGACAGACTGATCACCTTTAAGGTAAAGCGTGACATTCTTGTAAGGAATTTTGCTTGAACGATTGCTTTTTAGACATTGTGATTGAGGTTAAAGGTTCAGTCTGTGCAGAATCGGCTTTTTAATGGACACCATGTGTGCAGGACGATCCCATTATCAGTTATCTGCCAAAATATGTGGGCCTGCTGCCTCTGCATGGATTAAGTCCACTTCATTTTCCTGGTTTTCACAAAAAAAAGTGGACTAGCGGAGAAAAGACGAGGCTGATGCGTGCTACTTTGGTAGTCTGGTTTCTACTAGTGTTTATATGCAGATTTGAATCTGTAAATAGAGAATTAAATAAATGTCAAATATGGGAGGATTTTAGCTTGTCTGAGGTTTAAGAGAAGATAGAAACTATAGAAACACAATTCTGGAAAGATGTATGGAGTGTGTATTTAGCTGGCGCTTGCTTGATGACGTCATCATTAGTGTTTTTGCGTGAAGGTGCATTCAGGCTCTAAAACTTGAGCTCTAGTGGTTAAAAGGTGAATTACAAAAATGCCATGCACACGAAGCTCCGCCTCCCAGAATCTACAGTGATCAGCAGACTTTATCTATATGAGACTGTGAAATACAGATATATCAAACCACTTGAACATGATTTGTTAATGCAAGGACGAGTCCGAGAGCAGGTCTGGAAGTTTACAGCTACAGCAATGTTCCATGACACTGGACGCCCTCGGCCTCACTTCCAGCCTGATTTACAATTACCTGAGCTTTCCTGCTATAATTGCAAGACTAGCAATCAAATTCATTAGCCAGTATAACTACACTGTTCATCTTAATGTACTTGGCCAGACATAAAACATGAAAAATGGCAAATTGTTTGTACTAATTTATAACATTAATGATCTCATTTCCTGTCCAGGAGAAATGTAGCTAATTCAGTGTCCTTTGCTTCATCCCCTTTGCAGTCAGCAGGATTCTCCGTCTTGGAAAAAATAGTGCATAGATTTACTTATTTCTTTATTTTTTTTGTAGTAAATCAAAACTTTTTCCTAAAACGCTGCCATTTAGAACTGAACTCCTTCATGATTGCATTTCTGAGCAGTGAAGATTGGGGGCATGGTGAAGGGGCTTGGGGGCGTGTCTATAACATGACTGACAGGAGGGACGTAAAGACAACCCCGGAGAATGAGTTTGCTCTGTCTGCTGCGCCAGTGTCCAAGTTTATCATCTCCCCCTCTTTCATTTATTCTCCTTCTCTCTTCAGGTTCCTCTAATCTGCGAGACGAAACCTGTCCACATCCAGCAGCTGATGAACTGCCAGCAGAATAACGGCAGTTTCCAGCCGCTTCCAGCAGGGGGCAAACCTGAGCTCATTTCCCCGGACGTCGCTCGCCTCATGCAGTTAGAGGAAGGAGTGCGACCGCCGCCTCCCGAGCGTAAAATACCCCCCGTGCCCCCACGCCACCTTAAACACAAGGACAAGGAGCACTGCTCCATCGACATGAACGGCCTCGAGACCAACGTATAGCCGCCATGTTGGACGATCTGGACATAAAGCATATACACGGATTAATGGATTAGCTTCTTGCTGTAATTTGATTCGGGTTTATGTTTCGTTTTGCGTTTTAGTTGGAGGGGATGGAACAGCATTCGTAGAATTGTTTTTTTTTGTTTTGTTTTTGTGAAACTTTTAAATTTTTGTGAGTTTTACACAAAATCAGGTCCATGCTAATCCCTTAAATGCTAAATTAGCCTGGCATTGCTTTTCAAGCTAGCTGGATAGGAATGAATCATGCTAAGCAACCAGTGCTGCAAGGAAAAACCAGATCAGCTCAAGAACCAAAATCAGCCTGCAGTGTTTGCAATGTCCAATCTAACGACAGTGATATACTGTACTTCCTGGTTTGTGCTAGCATGCTAAGCCAAGCTAATAACCCTTAACATGCTAGCTCAGATTTGTGTACCTGTTGTTAATGCTTTTGGGTGGAAATAAATATCCAGTAAAAGACTCAGCTAGCAACTAGCATGGGATTTTTTTTGCTTCCTGGATCTTCTACAGCGTAAACCTAATATGGCGCTCTAAACTTTTAGGAACTGACAAAAACATGACGTTTAAGCTGTATTTCATATGTATTGTCTTACTTTTTTCCTTTTTTGTTTGTTTGTTTTATGTAATTATTTATAATTATTAATTTATCTATTTATCCATGTTTCTGCTGCTCATTTAAACTTACTGTGACGCTCCTAAATGTATTTTTTCTCCTCTTGCTCTTCACATAGAAATTAATTTCCCTTCGGCCGTATCAATGACGGTGGAAATAAAATAACTGGATTTGTCTTGTGTAGCACCGTGTAGCCTGGTAGGCTAATTCTCTTTTTTAAAAAATATTCTAGGCAGAAAAAAATTGACATTTGTACATATTTTCAGAAAAAAACTTTCAGATCTAAAGTGATCATGGATACAGATGTGTTTCTACATGACTTTGTGAAACTGAACAGCGGAATAATTACCATGTTTTATGCAAATGTTTTTGATGAATTTGTGCAGCTGAGTGTGAAAAAGCACATTTATTTCAGTGTTTCTGCCTGACTGAGGTGTAGAAGGTCAGCATAAAAAGACAAACTGAACCTGCAATAAAAGACGACGGATAAAAATACGGAAGTGAAATTTTCTGAAGATCATGGGAAGAAGAAAATGACGTTCTCTTATTGTTTTTTTTTCTTGATTTCAGCAATGTTGTGGTACGGAGTGACGAGGTCGGTTTGAAAGTTCAACCTCGTTACACAGATTATAGATTGAAAGCAAATTTTTAATTAAAAAAATGAATTTTAAGTAAATCATCAGAAAGTCCTTAATGTGCTTGTGTCACTTTTTGTGTGTTTGTTAATTTTATGCTAATAATTCAAATCGGTTAAAAATGAGATATTGTAGCCTGAGATGAGGAAACACATTTTTTGAATGGTTACATAAATATTTTCTCAGATTTGCTGCTGAAAAATGATTTTTAAATCATTAAAATGTAATTATTTAGTAGTTTAAGAGTTACAGGGCGATGTAATAGACTTTAAACCCCCAGCTCGTGTTCTCGTAGCTGTTTTTTTTTTCCTCAGCGCTCTCAATCTAAGTTTAGTAAAACAAGAAAATCTTGAAATTGTTTTCCAGGATTGCAGGGTTGGAACGTGACTCTACATCCATCTCCCTACATGTGGTCTGTAAAGCAGAAAATATTTCACGTTTTTGTCTTCAGTCTTTTTCATCAGTTCGTGAAATTGATCATCGGTTGGTCTTCAGGTCGTCTGAATGACTGCTGTTTAAAAAATACTCCACTTTCTGTCTCGAAAAAAAACTCTCTCGTTGTCTTAACAGGAGGTCTGAGATGACAGGATTGTGATTGTGATGATCATCGAGGATCGTGAGCTCGAAGTCTATCACAGCCACAGCGGTGTGTAGCTGAGGAGAGTGTAATCATCACGTTCTCCTCACAGGTAGCTGTTAGATGAAGTACAGGCGAGGTATCGCATGTGCAGCTGCCCTGTGAGCAAAATAATACGACTGCTTCATGAGTCTCAGATGAAGAGGGTGATGAGGAGAGATCCCGAGGTGGTGTGCGAGGAACCTGTAAATGGTTCAGCAGTGTACATGTGGGAAAAAAACAGCTTTCAGAGTCGTTTTAAAGGAAAACTCCACCCTGTGGATTACATGAAATATGTTTAGATTTAGTGTTTATGTTTAGTTCAGTGATTCTGCTGCAAACTGTCGGTTGGTGCCGTTATTCCTGTGAGCGGTTTTTGGCATTCAATAGCAGAACATTTTTTTGAAGTGATAACATTCAAGCTTCGCTGTTAGCTCCTAAAAACAAAACAACAACGGCTTCTTTTCTCGACCACCATTTTCATGAGAAATCCAGCGTAGAAGCAGTGGAGACGTCGGTGCAAACACTAGACTTAAAGTCCCAGAATGCAGTGCAGCTGTACGACGCAAGCTGAGACTCGTCTCGGGTAGTTAGCGATCTACGAGATGACGAGTGCGATGGTGTTGATGATGGTGTTAGTGTGAAAGTTGAAGCTTTGTGTTGGACACTCTGGTGTGTTGGAGCAGAGTGTACAGGTGAGGAGGTGAGAGAGCCAGGCTGAGTAAAGCACTAAAGCGCCGCCGCATCGCTCTCTCTAGGAGGAGATGAAGCGAGCATTAAATCCCACTGCACCACTATCAAGAGGTTCATATTGAACTGCATTGTGGGTAAACCATTAATACAGGTGAAAAGAGAGAGACCATGAAAGAGACCATGAAAGAACTTTAAACTAAAAAAAAAATCATGGACATATTAATTATAAAGATCAAAAGCCCAAGTTCTTCAGGGTGACTTTTTCTTTACAGATAAAGTGATGAAGTGATTTAAATCTAGGTAGAGTTTTAATGGATTTAGTACAAGACCGGTTCGCACTCAGTCACATGTCCCCATCCTCTTTATCTTTTCACATCAGCTCGCTAAATCAGTTCTCAGGCTTTTCAAATGTTCCTCACTTTTTGCTTTAGAGGGTTTTTTTTAGAGCGTCCTTCCTGTACTGCACGTCCACTTTTCACAGTGGTTTTATAGATTAGCACAGAGAAAGTGCAATTTGGTGCTGCACAGCAATTTTTCAGCATTATCGAGCAGCGAGTGATGTGGAAAAGCCTCGCAATTTCTCCACTACTCTCTCCTGACCTTTCTGTTTATAACCTGCTCTAACAGAATTGTGCTTACTGGAAATTTTATATTTAGCTTTATCTATTATACTCCTTCTTTTATTCCTGAAAATCAGGTTTCTATAAGCATTTAACCCTTACTCTTTTATTCTTTATCCATACCGACAATATCACACAGTAATTAAACTAAAAAAATAAGGTATTTTCTAGGGAAAAACTGTGGCGTAATAATCCAGTGGTACAATTTTTGGTCCATCGTGACCTCTATTAAACCCCATATAACACTGTGGCAGCATTTTGAGAGAAAATATATGGTGAGGAAAAATTTGTTTGATGCAGATTTGTTGCTCTAAGCCTTCGATTTATCACAACTACGTAGAAACGTCTTTTTAAAAAAATTTTTAATCTTGTAACAATTTTAAAACAAACCATTGAGAAAATGACCGAGCTAGGAATCTGATCTCTTGAAAAAAAACTAATACAAATGATGATGTGGCTGAAATTCATACAAATTTCTAGAAATTTGTATAAAACAAAAGCTTTAAATGCAAACCACACCCTTAACTCCAAACCTTTATATGTTTATTTTGTTCTAATCGAGTTACAAATTTTGATAGAACAAAAAATATCTCATATATATAAGTTCATATATATATATATATTTATATTTGAAATGAAGCAGTTAAGATCTGATTGAAGTGTAGATTTTTAGCTTTAATTCAAGGGGTTTAACAAAAATACTGCATTAACTGTTTGGAGTCCCTCCATTTTCACAGGCTCAAACTAATATAATCATAAATATTAGGATTATTTTTAATACTTGGATGAAAATCTTTTGTAGTCAATGACTGTCTGAAGTCTGGAGCCCATGGACATCACCAAACGCTGAGTTTCCTCTCTGGAGACGCTTTGCCAGGTCTTTACTGCAGCCGTCTTCAGTTGCTGCTTGTTTGTGGGTTTTTCTGTCTTCAGTAAGTGAAGAGCAGCTCAGGTCGAGGTCAGGTGACTGACTCGGCCATTTAAGAATTTAATTTCTGGTGTATAAGTCAAAAAAAAAAAAGTTATCATGATACATGCAATATCTAAGAAGAAACTGAATGTATGTTTAGAAAAATAAATAATTTAACATCAAAAATCTGTATCTTAAAGATTCAGTACAAAACTCTGATAAAAAAAAACTATTAAAAAAAAAGATCATATTCATCATTGGCAAATTCCCCTCCAGAGCAGCAGAGGGCAGCCTCAGCCTCACTCCCATTTCTGTTCTTCTTCTTCTGCTGTCTGGATCACTTCCTGTGTTTGTGCGCACCTGTTCTGGGTCCCCTAATTAGTTCCCTTACATAAGTTCTGCCAGTCGTCTCTCTTGTTGCTGAGTGCTGTGGTTCTTACACTGCTGCTGCTGCTGCTGCTGCTGCTGCTGCTGCTGCTGCTGTTGTTGTTGTTGTTGTTGTTGTTGTTGTTGTTGTTGTGCTCTTATGGTGTTGTGGTTGTGATGGTGGTGTTTATTGTTGTTGTTGTTGTGAGTAGCTTGTGTTTATGTTGCGCTTGTCTTGCACTGCTCTGCTCCTCTGTTATAGTTTTTCTAGTTGTTGGTTCTTTTCCTTGTCTGTGTTTGTTTGTTATTTGTTTATTTATTAAAGCTCATTTGCACTCGTGTCCACTTCCCCCGGATTCATTCCAATATCTTGGTACCCACACTATCTCAGAAAAAAAAAACCCTGAAAATCCTCATTTAATGTTAACGAAAATAAATTATCACATAAATGTTGATATAAGTATTATATCATATAACATAACACAAAAAATGTTTAAAAATCTGTAAAAATTCCTCACGTTACTAGTCAGAAAGTGTATTGTGCCAATTTATTGCAATATCGATATTATATCGTCACATCTCCCAGCTTTATTATTCATTTGCTAGTGCAAGTTTATTAGCTCTTGATAACGTTAAGTGAGAAAAACTTACTGTAACCATAAAGTTAACAGGAAATGCTTTACTTATGGTTTTTATATGTATAAATATATCTATTTATATAAAATAGTAAACACTACAAAATCTCAAGTTCAACTTTAATGTCTTGTTTATAATCCAGGTACAAACTGTATCTTTAAATGACACTCACATGATCAACATCTGTACAACATATAAAGGAGAAAAAACAAACAGCTTTTCTTTCAAAAATAATTTATTTGCTGTGTACGAAACACCTTAAATATGATGCTGCAATACAGAAAATACTTCGAGATAGTTTTAAAAAAATGTGATCTGTTGTATAAAAATGTCGGATGCTTAGCATTCGCAACTTAGGCTAAAACCGTTATCATGCTATCAGCTGAAATATTATTATTATTATTATTAATATTATTATTTCTAATCTTACTCATGATACGATGTTTCAAATATCATTAGCTACTAATATGATTTTGCTGTTAGCCGTGTGTTAGCGTGTACACCGAGTCCACAGTTTATTATACGCTTATCGAGTACATAATAAACCTCGGTCTCGGGGTACAGAAGTCTGAGTCCACTACCAACAACAACAACATTTTATCCCATCAGTTATAGTGTCTATTCATTAATCAATGCAAAATTAGCGTCTACGGAGTTAGCATTAGAAAGAGGCACAAAGCTGTGATCTGGAATTCTCTATTTCGTATTAGCCATCTGTTAAAGTTAAAATTCCACCATTTTTTTCCCCCAAAAAGCATTTTAAAGCGTTCCTGTTAGTTGCTGCTAGTTACCGAGTTTAGTATTAGTACTGCGAGAGAAAGCTGATGTTAGCTAGTTCTTAGCTAAATCAGTTTTAGCACATCAGCTGTTGTTTATTGTTAGCTAGCTTACTAGCCAGCAGATATGGAGGAATTTCCTGTTATCTATATCAATTTGTTGTATCAATATCATTTGTTAATCAGTATTATATCGATCAGTATCTATGCAACAGTATTGAAAAGTGACCTTAAATCACCTCATGTATTAACTTTTAGAGCTTCATTTATATACTACACTGTACCATTTCTAGTACATTTGGAAGGGTGACTTTGGGCCTGTGATCCTGCAGGGATGTTTCTGTGAGAACGGACTGGTGTGACCTTGTAGATGGAGTTTTTTAAGGTGAAGGCTAGTGTTGTTTTTGAAACATAAACTGACTGAACTCTCGCCGTGGTTAAAACTGAGATAAGGGGAAAGTGAAATAATTGTGACGAGAGGCAGATGTGTGATTAAAAGAAAAAAGAGAAAACTCCATCTGATGAGATGATTGTTTTAGAATTGTATAAAACCATGAGCCATGATTATGTAAATCAGATGCTCTGCAGACCATCTCGGCTTTGTTGTTTGATTCAATAAAGTCTATAGATTTTTGGCATCCAGAACCCCTTGTCTTTGTAACTCACTTCTGCAAATCAGAATAAGAAAAATATTTGCCACGACACAGATTCTCATAACGGCTGTTATACACGTCTGTTAGTGTGGCAGGGGCTGCAGGGAAGCCAGTGTCGTCTGACGCCTGTAACAATTCACACGATGTTTAGGTTTTAATTTAGCTAGCAAGTGAAATGTTGAGAACGGTTCACACTCTACATGCGCTGCGTTATGCGTAATGCGTCGTCATCATCTCTACTGCTTCCAGCCACTATAAACACACGTTATTTTACACTTCTTGGTAGTGCGCTCAGCCACTGTAACGAATAAACATACAGAAAAAAGAAAAGGAAAAAAACGTCTTCTCTCCATCTGTGTCTCAGACCAGAAGCCTCCAGCCAAATGTTTTGAGTCAAGTCTCCACAGACATGAAGGCACAGGAAATCTGGAGACCTGCTGCTGATTTCTGTAAAGCGTCTTTTTCGAAAACCTTTTTTTTTTTTTTTTTTTCTTGGAACGACCTTTGACAAAGCCAAATGCTCCGACTTTAAACCTCTCACTCTCGCTGTTTTACTGCTTTTCAGTTTCAAAGGCCTTTGAGGCCTGGTTCTGGCATGTACGAGTGGAGACAGTGAGAAGGTGGTACAAAAGTCCCTCAGTGTGGATCCGTCGTTAAACTCGACCTCATCGCGCCCTGAACGAGCTTTTCCTTTTGCAAAAATAGAAACCATCTGCTGTGTATCGGGTGTGAACCATCAAATAAAACCAAACAAAACCAGCAAAAAAAAAAAAAAAAAAAAGATATGAATAGGATTCTGGTTTCCTGTACCAGAGATAGATGTGTGTGTGTGTGTGTGTGTGTGTGGGGTTTGGTGGAAAACTGTCAAATGTCACTAATCAGAATTTCTCACTAACAGAAAGATGATTTTTCACCTTGTTCTATTTATTACTATAGAATAATCCATTTCTTCCATTCGAACAGTAACTATTTAATGTAATGTAAGGTGTTTACTGGATTGATAAAAAAAATTCCTGTTATTCTTGCTGTTAGCGTAAAAATTTAGTACGTCTTTCTTTACTGTTTGAATTCACTGTTATTGCTGAAGATTAAAAAAAACATTGAAAATTAATTTTCTTTAAAATATGTTGAATTTTGGGGGGATTTTATGAAGCTGACAAAAATTTGTCAGATTTATTTTACTTTTTTTGGCTAAATTTGACAATCTGTGTAAAATAAAAAGACAAAAATAACTCTAAGAATTCCAGGAGTTAGACATGGCACTTATGGTATTTATACTGTAAATTTAATATAAATATGATGTTAGGATAATTAACTCAATGCCACTTTTTCATCTCTTCTGTGGGAATGTGAATAATGTCCGATTGAATAACAGTGACCTTTTAGTGGTGGAATTAATACAAAATAAATACAAAATTTAAATTTCTGGAATTTAGTAAGTAAAATTAAATCATAATTTTCTTCTTTTTGAGACGTCAAAATAGCAGGACATTAGCGAGTCTTTAATAAGAATTTTTTTAAATATTAAAAAGGTATTTTGTTGATAGACAAAAAGGTGAAACTATCTCAGCGTGAAGGCTTTGCCCTCGATGCCACACGAGTCATCATACTTTTGTTTTCAATTAGAAAAAAGGTGAAGATCTGCTCCCGAAGAAAAAGTTAAAGAGATGAAATAACAATAAGCCGTCACAGCTAATTCCTTTAGAGCGTTTGTATTATTTTCCCATAGTGCTTTGAGGCGAATGACATTTCAGAGAGGAAGTTAAAGTGGTTTCTGAGATAAACGAGGCCGAGGTTAAGGGACTTTCTACACACACTGTAAATGATGTGCAAATTTAGCCTTAAGATAAAAAATTTACATATTTATAAAAGCCGAGCTGCTCAGATTTGCATCATCTACACTCTTATTAATAACACTCAGAGTCACATGACCTCCATCATCTACACTCTTATATCATCAATAATACTCAGTCACATGACCTCCATCATCTACACTCATTAATAATACTCAGTCACATGACCTCCATCATCTACACTCTTATTAATAACACTCAGAGTCACATGACCTCCATCATCTACACTCTTATATCATCAATAATACTCAGTCACATGACCTCCATCATCTACACTCTTATATCATTAATAATATTCACAGTAATTAATTATATAATTATAGTAATGACTGTATATTAATGACTGTGATTATTATAATAATACTCAGAGTCATTAATTATATGATTAATAATGCTCAGAGTCACATGACCTGTATCATCTACGCTCTACATATAACGGTCAGTTTATCGTTTTTTCGGTTGCTCCTCTTCTTCCTCGTTTTCCGTGTAGTCTTCCTCTGTCTCGTCTCCATGGTTACGGCGGGGTGTGACATTTCCGTGTCCGATGTCCAACACCTGCAGCTTGGACAGGTGAGAGAAGGAGTCCTCAGCCACGGAGAGAGCGGAGAGACGGTTAAACCTAAGAGAGAGAGAGAGAGTATAATGACAGATGAAGATATAGACAGAGAGATTCAAAAAAGAGAGGATAAAGGGGGAGATGAAATGGAGAGATGAGAGAAAGATAGAGAAAGATGAAAAGAGACAGAGATTAAGAAAGAGACAGTGGGAGGGAGACAGAAATAAGAAAGAAATGAAGAGACGTGGACAGAGAAGGAGGAGAGAAAGAGTAAGACAAAGACCAAGAGAGACAGACAGAGAGAGAGAGAGAGATGGAGAGATGGAGAGAGAGAGATGGAGAGGTGAATGAAAGTGAAGTGCAGCTGTTGGTTTTGTACTTACACACACAGTCCCTCACCTTTAACATCCCATTAAAGCTAAACAGCTGTTTCCATCTCACACACACACACACACAGTCCCTGACCTCCCCAGCGCATTAGTGTTTCAGTTCATATCTCTCCATATTTTTCTTCTCTCCAGCTCTCCCCAGGGAGAGAGAGAGAGAGAGAGAGAGAGAGTGTGTGTGTGTGTGTGAGTGTGGTACTCTGTGTGTTTACTCTCATAAGGAAGCTGCTGCCTCAGTGGCTCAGAAATAAATAACAATAACATTGTGTGCGTGTGTGCGTGCATGTGTGTGTGTGTTGAAAAGTACCAAATGTTCAGAAAAAGCCACCTATATACACAGCTATTTGTCATCTTCGTGTGTCATTTTGTAGAAATTAAATTTTGTAAATGAATTAAATTAAATTAATTAAAAACACAAAGGAAAAAAGTTAGTTTTTAATTAAATACTGAGTAAAACATTGCTAAGTGAAGCACCGAATACTTCAATATCAGCCCAATTAATAAACAGTAAATATTTATATAATAACAATAACTGATATGAATTTTGATTAGTATATTATTATTAATATATTATGTATTAATTATTAATTGTAATTTATTAATCACAGTTTTAATCACCTCATTATGATAATGTGTAAAACAACCACCACATTGCTAACATAATTTCTTCTTAGCTTTATCAGATATTTCTGCAATGTTTTGTAAAAAAAAATAATAATAATTTTAAATTTAATGAGCAGTGTGATGGAAGGTTTTTTTGTGTGTTATTCTTTTCTTTACTTTTAGAAGGACATGGCATGCAAGGTCTTTAAATTTATCCAAAAAAAGAAAGAGAAAGGCAGAGAAAGGATTCCTGTTATAACTCAAAAGTAGGCAAAAGAATAGTCAGTATCACACACACACACACACACACACACACACACACACACACAGAGTTGTTCAGTTGTTCAGTAAATGGTGGTGTGTGTGGCTGCTGAGCGAAACAGAGTTAAACAAATCATTACAGCAAAACACCAAAAGCACGATCACATTTCTCAGAGGTTACATAACTGCAGCACTGTGTGTGTGTGTGTGTGTGTGTGTGGTGTTTGTGTGTGTGTGTGTGTGTGTGTGTGTGTGTGTGTTACTCACAAACTCAATATTTCCAAAGAGTGTGTGAAGTGAGACCGTGTGTATACACACAAAATGTTCAGTGTTATTTTAACACATGCAGCGTTTATACACAGTGTCATATGTCCTCACAGTGACAGCACAGTGACAGATTTCCTAGGGTTATGATCATAGCCAACGTGTGTGTGTGTGTGTGTGTGTGTGTGTGTTTCAGACCTCAGGAAGATGCTCTTGATGTTGGGGGTACTGATGAAGTCCGTGGCAGAGATGCTGCTGATCCTGTTGTTCTGCAGATGTAGGAACTCCAGAGACTCAGGAAGATCAGGAGGGACATGAGACAGCAGGTTACTTGACAGATCAAGGGTCTGATACACACACACACACACACACACACACATAACCATAAACAGGTTAAAAAATTAGTTGATATGGTGAAGTTTTTCTGTAAGGAGATGTTTATATAACAGTTATGGAAGGAGTCTCCAGTCAGTCAGAGGTAAAGCCGTAACTTTACGTTTTCAGAGCAGAGGCGTTTAGGCTTTACGGTTTTTCGGTAACATTTTTTCGGTGCATTTTTTTTGTCTTATTAAATTCAAGAGAGAGAGAAAAAGAGATGCTGGTGAGGGAACGACTGTTTATAGTTGCAGAAAGAAATATCACGCTTGCAAAGACAAGTATTGAGCTAGCTAGGTGTTAACATGAAACCATGGCAACCAGCAGCAAACTTTAACAAATTTGGGTGAAAAATCACTTCCATGTGAATGTAAGATAACAAACACTTTGGGTAAGACAAACTTTCGACACTGTTGTCAGATAAAAACCTTTCACTACTACTGGCCATTTTAGACTCAGCTTGACAGACGATTCTCACCGTTAGAGAGCCAAGCTCCTGCCACGCCCCCTGGTAGATGGAGCCAAGTTTGATCTGGTTATTAGAAAGATGGAGCTCCTTCAGCTTGCTCATGCCCGTCAGCGCCCCCTCTGGCAGCTCGTCGATCTGATTATCCTTCGCCCGGAGGACATGGAGGCTCTTCGGAAGCCCGAGTGGCAACGTGCTCAGCTTGTTCCCTGATAGATCCAGGACTTCCAGCACTCGCAGTTTCCTGAAGGCGTGGCGATGGAGGCGTTCGCTCGTCAAGCGGTTGTAGCTCAGGTTGAGCTCGTTGAGCGTGTAAAGAGTGCTGAGATCATCACGTCCGATCTCACTGATGAAGTTTCGGAGCAGCACGAGAGTGTGGGCGCGGCGCGGCAGGCCCAGAGGGACTCGCTCCAGCAGGTTGTGGTGCAGGTGGAGCGTGTGGAGGCGCTTGAGACCGCGGAAGGCGTCACGGTGGATGTGGCGAGCACGAAGCCGGTTGTGATGAAGCAGCAGGTACTGAAGATCCTTCACTGCGCTGAGGGAATCGACCCTGACAGACGTGATGTAGTTTTTCTCCAGGTGGAGCAGCATCAGGGTCCGAGGGAGACCTAGAGGTACTGCAGTCAGATTGTTGTTGGACAGGTCCAGGTACTCCAGTCTGCTCAGATGACTGAGAGAGACAATCACTTGAAAATGTACGTTCAGCGTTCTGGAGATATCACAAATCATACCACAAGAACAAACAATCTGATATGTTTTCTGAAGGTTACAGTTCCTACGATTGGTTCCCAGATCATCATGTTTTCTGTGTGTCCTAATTACACTTTGACATAATATTTATTGCTCATTTCTAGCAATTTATTTCTAGTTGTAGAAGCAAAGATTTTATAGTGTTAGTTTCTGTCTAATTAAGAACGTTGTGAAGCAAGCTGCTCTTCGAACCTCTGGAATATCTTATCG
>CM040469.1:24441443-24463413 GCA_022758105.1 Pangasianodon gigas
GAGTGTTGAGGTCATTCTTTGGTCAGTTATGAGTTTTATTTCTAGAATCTTCTCTACATTCCTGCCATGAAGAAGTAAAATAACTGAACCCACTTTCCCAGGCTCACGATTGCCCAGATAAGGAGCTGGAGATTAAATTTTGGCCTGAAACGACAAACACACTGAGAGCTTTTTTCACCAGTTGTTTGGTTCACAATAGCGAGAGTGAGAGCTGGAGTCTGAAACACTGGCACCAGAACAGGACAGAAATCTTTTCTCAAGAGTCACACAGCTGGATGGAAAACATGAAAACGGATTAACTCTTCAGACCTCGCTCTCATTTACACAAGATACACAGGAGTTTGTCTCGAGCTTTCAACTGTCTGAACATGGCAAGGAGTGTGCGTAAAATCATTCAACATGAAACCAGGGGAAGTTACGTTCTCGTTTCCAAAATGGGTATTTTATTAAAAGACATGTATTGTTACTTACAGATGCTAGAATGTGACTTATAATGATTACCCTGTTTAATGCTAATTTCTGAATTAATCTGTTTACTGTTTAGTTTGAAATGTACTATCTATCTATCCATCCATCCATCCATCCATCCGGATAGCCTCAGGTCATGCTAACTCACTGTGACATTCCTTTATGTTGCCAAAAGTGTCTTACTGTGTGTTTGGCAAAAAACAAAAACAAACAAACAAAAAGCTGATCTCATGTTAAAGTAGATGTCACAATATTCACAACATTTTAGATACATCTGTGTTTCTCTCTGTCTGTCTTTCTCTCTCTCTCTCACTTTGCCGATCTCTCTGTGACTGTCTTGATAGGTAGATAGATAGATAGATAGATAGATAGATAGATCCATGCATGTCTTTTTCTCACTGTCTCTCTGTATCTGTCTCTTGCTGTCTGTCTGTCTCAATAAATATATAGACAGACAGACAGACAGACAGATAGATAGATAGATAGATAGAATAATCTGTTCACAGTAAAAGAACAACAGGGTGAAAACATGTGAGTATCTGGAGAAATTCCACGTGTTCTATGTGTCTGGAAAAGTGGAATGGATACTACAGAGCAACAGATGGAGAGAGAGAGAGAGAGAGAGAGAGAGAGAGAGAGAGAGAAAAGGGGGGTATAAGAGGAAATATAAAGCTACCTTACCTCTCCGTCCTGCAATACTCAGATTAAAGTCCAGCTTTTGCACAGCAGGTTTTAAGTCCAAACGCTTGAACCTGCAGCTCCACTCAGAACTGATCCATCGTTCCAGATGTGCAGACGGAGAGTGGGAGTGAGACAGGAGGAAAGTCCGGAGAGAGAGAGAGAGAGAGAGAGAGAGAGAGAGAGACAGAATTTCCACTACTGCTGTGGAAATGACAGTGTAACATGGAGCTCTCAGATGGAAACCCAGTTTCAGTGGCCAGTTAAAATGAGAAATGTGAAAAGTCTGGCTCGAATTAAACATAAACAATAAAATATAATAAAAAATATGGTTTCGTTTTTCACCTTAAGGCAAGACACCACATGAAGAAGCAACAACCTTGGTCATGACAATCATTTTTCAGATTTTTGGATAAATTTGATCAAATCTATCTTCATGTCTTATCTTAAACTATAGGAATAAAATATCACAAAATAGTTATTTTATTTTAAGTCTTTAAGCTCCGCCCACTTCACAATCACATCGTGTCATACGTCCCTGAAAATCTATATATCAATTTCCTTTATAAACCTTATAAAACACACTAACAATGTGCAAACACACTAAACAACATTGTAAACATTTTTAAGTCAAGTCAAGTGGCTTTATTGTCATTTCAACCCCAGCTAGTTAGTACACAGTGAAATGAAACAACGTTCCTCTAGGACCAAGGTGCTACATAAAACAACGCAGAACTACAAGAGATTAAACATTTCCACATAAAATGCACGTGCAAAAAGCACAAGACTGTACAATAACTCCTAAAACACGACAACAGGCACAGTAAGAGACAGTGCAGCGCCGACTAGTACACAGTTCTAGTGTGAAAGTGTCAGATATAACAGCAGTGCAAAAGAATACAATATAATAAGTTGCTGTAAATGTAAACATAACATACTATGACACAGTATTCAGCAGATAAGTTTATACCATATATGGACATAGCGGTTATTGGGGTAGCAGCCAGGTAGAGGGTGTAAGTAGTGACAAAAAATTATATACAATATTTTATAAATACTGTAGAAGCAAAAATGCAGGTAGTAAAAACAGAGATGTGCAAAAAATGCAAAGAGAGTGGAATGGTGTACAGTTGAGTGTGTGTGTGTGTGTGTGTGTGTGTGTTGTCAGTCCAGTCTCTGGTCTTTAAAACTCTTGTCCTCAAAAATCTGTTTTTTTTCTATATTCAGAACTAAAAGTCTCAGTTTCTCGATGTCCTGCGTTCATGAAAATTCATTCCTATTTCTAATTAGAAGGATGTTACAGAAGAAATTCCACAAATGTTGACCATTTTTGGATTTACGTTAGATTTTACCCTGAAAAAATGACAAAAAATGTTTTTTGTTATAACAGTTTCCTTGGTTAAACAAGAAAAAAAATTGTAAACGTCTTTCACAACTCATTTTGTTTGTTTGTTTTTTAATATGGACACATTTTATTAAACCAAGCTTTATTTGCATAAATAAATGTACTAAAGTTCCAATATTAAAAAAAATGTTTGTAAGAATATCATATCAGCAATCGACTGGTGAAGATGATTGATTGTGATATTTATTGTTCTTAAAAAATTAGCCTGTCATTCATGTAGTTTAAGTCGGGAGTACTGTTGCTAGGCAACTAGAAAATCTGCAGGCAAAGCGTGAGCTAGCTAATGACTGAGGTTAATAATTTAGCTAACTAAATCTTATATATAGACACACAGTGGCAGCTGAAACGAGACAAAATCATCAGGAACGTCAACATTTACCTCAGACGTGTTGTTAATTTATTAAGGAAACACTTGGTACAGCTAAAATTACCCTTAAAATTATAATTTTCCCAGGAAGACTTAGTCATTAGCTAGCTCAGGCTTTGCCTGCAGATTTTTCGGTCGCCTAGCAACAGTACTCAACTACTTGAACAACAAGTTTATCATGTATTCGACTCAAGATTACTGTTTTATCTTATATACAGACAAAACAAAGACACAGTGATAATGGAAATGAGACAAAATTGTCAGGAAGGTCAACATTTACCTCAGATGTATTAAGAAAATACTCAAAAAATGTCAACTAAAATGTCTTCACATTGTCTGTATACAAGATTTGCTTAGCTAAATTATTAGCCCCATTCATTAGCTAGCTTATGCTTTGTCTGTAGATTTTCCAGTTGCCTAGCAACAGTACTCCTGACTTTAACTACCTGAACAACAAGTTTTTCCTGTATTCGACTCAATATTACTGCTTCATATCTTGTATACAGACAATACGAACCCACAGCAATAATGGAAATGAGACAAAATTGTCGGGAAGGTCAACATTTACCTCAGATGTGTTGGTTATTTATAAAGAAAACACTCTGTTCAACTAATATTACACTGTAACTACACCTAGCATCGACTGCTAACTGAATCTCCATGGGTTCTGCCATATTGTTCATTCAGAGCTAATAGAAAATCTCTTTTTCATTCACACAGACTGCTCTTGTAAACACAATAAGCATGATGATATCTGTGCGTAGCATTCCCCCAGCCAATTACATTTACAAATGATAAGAAATGTGATTTGTCAGCTCAGTGATTAGCACACAAGGGAGTTAATGCGAGAGAGACTGAAGCTGAGCGTTTAATGATTGAGAAAATGAGGCCATTTGCAAAAAAGGAAAGGCAAAAAAAGAAGGAAAAAACTGTGATTTAATGTCTCACATGAGTGATTCGTCATTGTAATTCTCCTCAGCTGCTTTCAGCATTTACTTTCATGTCCAATTTCACTAACAAGCTTCACTGAGTCAGAAATTACACTCTGCCCATGACTTCAGTGGAACAAAAAGGTGTTTGAAATAATGACCAGCTCACTACACTGGAAAATAACAGTCAGTAGCACACTACTCCATTACCATACAGGCTACATGTGGGCGTGTCCCAATCCACACACACTATTCACTATATAGGGCACTTAAACACCATCATCACTCCACTGTGGGTGTGTCCCAATCCACACGCCCTATTCACTATATAGTGCACATAAGGACCATCATCACTCCACTGTGGGCGTGTCCCAATCCACGCAACCTATTCACTATATAGTGCACATAAACCCCAGTCCACTGTGGGCGCGTCCCAAACCACACGCCCTGTTTACTCTCTAGGCCACGTAGTGGAGGAAAGCGTGGTGGTGTTTTCACAGCTGCAGTTTCTGGAAGCGGCGGCGTCGGGCAGAACTCCAGCTCGGTCTCTGAGTGAGTCACGCTGGAGGTTTGAGCAGAAAATCATCAGGATTCTGTGATTATATGAGGTTTTTTGCAGCATCTGCTCCACATCAGCTGTGTGACGTTCCACTGCAGAGCTCCAACTCCTCGAGCGCCACGGTTCTTCTCGCATTATCAGACTCCGCCCCTTCATGCTCACACTCTTAGACTCCGCCCCTTCATGCTCGCACTCTTAGACTCCGCCCCTTCATGCTCGCACTCTCAGACTCCGCCCCCTCAATCATGCTTGCACTCTCAGACTCCGCCCCTCCTGTCCTTCTACTTGTACTCTCAGACTCCGCCCCCCTGTCCTTCTACTTGTACTCTCAGACTCCGCCCCTTCCACTTACACTCTCAGACTCCGCCCCTTCTGCCCCATTCCACTTGCACTCTCAGACTCCGCCCCTCCTGTCCTTCCACTTGCAATCTCAGACTCCGCCCCTTCTGCCCCATTCCACTCACATTCCACTCACTCCGCTCCTTTATGCTCACACTCTCAGACTCCGCCCCTCCCACCCTTCTACTCGTACTCTCAGACTCCACCCCTTCTGCCCCATTCCCCTTTCACTCTCAAGACTCCGCCCCTTCTGCCCCATTCCGCTTGCACTCTCAGACTCCGCCCCTTCCACTTGCACTCTCAGACTCCGCCCCTTCCCGGTGGATGTTTGAATTTAACAATGAGTTAATTTATTAACCAATAAATTAATCAAAGTTTTATCACAGATACATTATTGAACAGTTTAAACATGAATTTAATTACTACTATAACATGTAGAAAAATGTTTATCTAGTATTTATTATTTAATAAACTTTTATTTTTAACCTTTACTACAGTTTTTCTTTTAGATTTAAGATCATTTTTACCCGCATTATCTTTACTTCGCTAGTTTTATTGCAAAACTATAAATTTTTTCTTTTTTTTTTTTACAATTGTTCACGACTTGAATCTTTTTATGATTATGATATTACATATAATTTTACAAGTTATTACTCATTACTAACTAGTTTTATACCCATTTCAGTCTGGTTGTATGTCTGACTTTATAGGCTTTCCATTGTACCACTTTTCCTTTCTCGCATTTTATTAAGAATTAAAACCAGACGTGAAGTTGATCGTCTGAGGCGAAAGCGAATCCCACATTCTGCACTGAAACACAACACAAACACAGTCACTGTAAAAACCTTTAATAAAAGTTCTGACTACATGTGAGATACTGCCAAAGAGAAAACTTTTATTTAGTAAAAATTTAAACCCCACACACACACACACACACACACACACACACACAGAAAGAAACAGTTCCAAACGTCACAACATTTTATTCAGACTGCTATATTATCATCACTTTTATTAAACCCTGAAAACACACACACACACACACACACACACACACACACACTCCAGGTCACTTGATTTTTACTGCGTTTCAAATCTCCGTGGATCAACAAGAGGCGGAGCTTAAGTTACATTTGATCACATGACGTCACGCATCACTAATGTTTCTTTTCGTTTCTTCGTGTTCAGTACAAAATTCTGCTTTATATTACATGATAGCAGTTTAGCAACATTAGATAAGCTAGCCAGCTAGCTAAGCTTTAGCCGGGCATTTATTTAGCTTAGCTGATGTTAACGTTACCTCTGTAGCATTATAGCGCGGAACTACACAGTATATTTAGTTTACAGTAATCAAATCCAGTAGCCATGATCGCTAAAAAAATAGTTGACATTTTTTTTTTTTAGTTAAACTCCATTTTTTCCAGTTTATTTGTTGCCTAAAAGCACAGCTGTGAGGCTGAACACATACTTTCACATGTTTACATATGATCACTCAGCTAAAGTTAGCTCGCATTACACTGATATGATATACAGTACGTAGCTACCATTGCGTTGTGGTAAAATGTGCATTCACATTCACAAACTTTCACAAAGATTTTCTCGCACTGTGATTGGATGAAGCAGCTGCCGCTCATTAATTATTCATGAGTTTTCCCAGCTCATGCTAGGACGTAATATTGTGTTAGGTGATTTATTGTGGCGTGATCGTATGTCACTTTAAGCTCCGCCCTTGCTGACCCGGAGACGCTGTGCAGAAGGATGTGTGTCGGAAGTGAAACGGAATTCCAACATCCTCGGATCAGACAATGGGATTATCGTTGAAATCAGGAAGGTTTTAGTGTTACAGAGTCAGAATGAACTATTACACTCACATTATTATTATTATTATTATTATTATTATTATTATCCGGTTCTGGATCTGGATCTTTGCTTCTGAATGCAGCATTCATGTCACATGGGGAGTCGGAATTTTGCGAGCTTGGATGTGAGGCAACTGCCAACATAAACACTCTGTTTTTCCACAAAGAATCTGTGGAAAGTCTGAAAAGTTGGAATATTACTTTATTTTTCATGAATAAGCACTGATAAATTTCACCACCTGCTTCCTGATGATTAGGAAGATCTCATGCTAATAAACAACCAGAAAAAAAGTTTTTCAAGTAATGAAATGAAAAACGTGAACGCTAAAAGCTTCAGCATACTTAATGTAGAGACGAGACATCTTCACGAGCTCCAGGGCTGCAGGTGGCGCTGTTAAAATTACACAACAGCTTCCACCGCGACAGAAAAGCTGTCGATCCTCCTTTGTTTCTAACGACCAATCACAAGCTTGGTTGAGTAGCGTGTTCGCAGCTACGCACGACGTCCGTTTGCTTCGCGAGTACATGCATGAAGAATGCGGAGGCTCCCGGAATAACGGGACGTTTTCCGATCTTCGCAACGTGACATGAATGCAGCATGAGTCCTGTTTCCTTCTCACTTTAATCAACAAATTTAATCATCAACGCTTTTGTAACATGCACATGACAGTTTGCTTAAAAAGTAAACATACACAACATCCTTTCTCTAATCTCACAGGACAGAATTAGAGACGGTTTATTTTAACAGAAAAAAAGGAATCTAACTGACATTTTAGATGACCAATCAGAGACTACTTTCAGAAATCACTCCAAACTCCGCCCACCAAACGGTCTATGTTTGCGGTAAGTAGGACTGTGTGTATTTCATTTTTAGCCAAACTGTCACTTTCACAAATTTCGCATATTCCTGAGTGTGTTAGAGAAGGAGTAAAGGAGTAAAGAAGGAGGACTGGGACATGATCCGGTGTCGAGGTGGGAAATGATCTGATTTTGGGGTGGGAATATGATCCGATGTCAGGGAGGGAATATGATCCGATGTCAGGGAGGGAATATGATCCGATGTCAGGGAGGGAATATGATCCGGTGTTGGGGAGGGAACATGATCTGGCGTTGGGGTGGGAATATGATCCGGTGTCTGGGTGGGAATATGATCCGGGATCGAGGTGGGAATATGATCCGGGATCGAGGTGGGAATATGTCGGAGCTCAGTCGTGCTGATCTCGGGTTTAGTGGTGAGTGAGTGTCTGAAGGCTAAAGCAGAGATGAAAGAAGAGATGAGACTCTCAGTCCCTGCTCGAGTCGCGCTGACGGAGGGGACGCTCGTCCACGTGGGCGGAGTCTCACAGCTTGGCTTTGCCTGGTTGTAGCTGCAGGTTCTGGAGCTTCATGGCCATTCCCATGTTCCCCGTGACCTTCAGCTTTCCCTGGAAAAACGCCTGGAAAAGTCCGACAGAGAGGAAATACAGAATTTAACACGGAGCTGGAACTGACTGATTTGTCGTTACGACGTTAAAAAGCGTGGAATGATGAACGTAAAGCTGAATGCTCATTTCGCTGTATTTATTTATTTTAGAAATGTACAGATATAAAGAGTTTTTTTTTAAAGATCTCACAGTCTGAGGGTTTATCTTCCCCGTCATGAGGGCCAGCAGGTCAGAATCCGCCATCACGATGGTACAGTCCACTTTCTTAGCTGAAACAAAGAAAGAGAAACAGACGATAAGGATAAGGAGTTTTCCTCAAGGGTTAATATTGTATCATGAAGTGATATGTTGGTCACATCGCCCAGCTCTAGTTACGTGTCAGATTTATGACTCTATCGCTTACGTTATAGCAGCTATAAACAGTCGTTCCCTCACAAGCCTCTCTTTTTTCTCTCTCTGGACGTTAATAAGATCAAATAAACGCAGCTCGTCACGTTACTGAGAAACCGCAAAGTCCTGAAGATGTGCTGGAAAACTCGCTTTACCTCTGACTGTTACAAAGCGCTGAAACTGGAGACTCCTTCCACAAATTTTACATATACGACAGAAAACGTCACCATATCAACGATTACACACGTTTTATGTGGAGCATTCGCTGTACACATTCCTGTGAATGAGCTGTTACTATGGAAACGATAACGTATCAGAACGAGCGCATTAATATAATCCTGCGCTACTGTCAGAGCTGCTATTATAGAAAATTAATCAACACCTTCTGACCAATCAGGATGCAGAATTCAGCAGTGCTGGAACTCACAGGTGTCGTTGTGGACGCAGCCCTTTCCGTCGCGCACGTTTACGATCCACGTGGCCTCTTTGCCGTCCGGGCCGTCCTTCACTTTGAAAGCGAACACACCTCCGATCTTCTTCACGTACTGATCACCTTCCTGCGCACACACACACACACACACACACTTATTATTTATAAAGACAGTGTGTGTGTGTGTGTGTGTGTGTGTGTGTGTGTGTGTGTGTGTGTGTGTGTTTTCGCCTCACGCGCATCAGGACACGTACCTCCTCCAGCTTTTTAGCGATCTCCTGAAACACAGCGTGAGCCTTAAAGCCCTCCAGACCAGCGGGGGCGCTAGTGAACACCGCCTCGATCTGTCTGCAACTGCTGAACACACACACACACACACACACACACACACTTTCTCAGAACATTACACAAAGCATTATCTCTACAAGCTATTGTTTCATACCCTATTTCTATAGTGCACTTCATAGGCTCTATTACACACCCTATCTAGGGCACTTGTTCTGCCCTCTGTTTGGACATGCAGTGCACTACATAGGGTCCATGATCCATTATTTCATACCCTACACAGGGCACTTTATACAAATAAGTGAAACAAAGTTCCCTACTGAACATATGGAGCACTACACAGATTATAAACACTAGGGCACTTAAACAGGGATTGAATAAGGATGTAGTGCACTACGCAGAGTTCAGGAAAGAAATCTCTAATCGAAAGTTCGGAATATTATGTAAAATTATAGAAGTTTATTTAACAGAATCGGCCCTGCTGAAAAAAATAAAACAATAGAAACCATCACAGAAATTCTAATGGTTTCCACTAAAAAATACCATTAGAAACCATCAGCTAACCATTAAAACCATTACCAGTCCATAATGGTATCCACTAGACATAACATGCCAATAATAGAAGGCAACAAATTACCAGTAGAGACCCACAGGAACCATTAGAGTTTCCATTAAAACCATTACAAATCCCATTATAACCATTAAAACCATTACAACTCCTATTATAACCATTAAAACCATTACTGGTTCTTAATGGTATCCAATAGATGTAACATACCACCAATAGAAGGCAACAAATTACCAATAGAGACCTACAGAAACCATCAGAGTTTCCATTAAAACCATTACAACTCCGTTTATAACCATTAAAACCAACACAATTCCCATTATAACCAATACAGTTTCTGTGATGGTTTCTGCTGGTTTTTTTGGGCTGCGTCCCAAATCACTAATGATAAAACAGCACATCCAAATAGATCACTATAATCCCTACAGGTAGGTGGAGCCCTATCTAGCATACTACTTTAGTACAGAAGTGTGTGGTTTGGGACACAGCCCCTGATTTAATAAGTTATATTAAGTTAAAGCAGCTGTGGTGGTGTTGTTGTTGTTGTTGCTGCTGTTTTGGGGGCTGCGTCAGATTTACGCATACAGCTCGCTGACACACGCAGCGCGCGCGCGCAGACTCCATTAACGGTTTTTTTTTTTTTTTTTTTTAATGAGTGATTCTGCGCAAAATGGACGCTTCCGCCTTCTGGACTCCACTCATACCCTTGAGCAATAAAAGAAGGAAAACGCTGCGATTTTAAAGTTAAACACGATTCCAGAGAAATAAATCCGCTCTTAAAGATGTTAAATCAGTGATTAGTCTCACCTGGGGATCTCTGAAATGTGCATTTTGCTGTCAAATTGTTTCAAAATGGACGGACGTTTCTGCCTTTAGCTTAGCAACACAGCGACTCCAGTCAGACCTGTGTAATCAGGATACAAAATAAAAGTCATCTTTAGGCGACATAAAGGATTTGTTTGTTTGTTTGTTTAAATTTATGATATATTTTATAGGTCATGTCATGTGGGGGAAAATTAATAGGATCTGAAAACGTTTAGTTATTTATTTGGTATTATGATTTATGTAAAAATTACACATTTATATATGAAATTTGCAAATGAGGCGCAGGAGCGTTAATATGTGCTCATTTACACATCACAGCACAATCAAAAATAAATAAATAAATTTAATCTAAATAAGAAAATAAAACAGATGATGCTCAGTCAATTTCTAACACATAACAATTAACCATGGAATTAATTTTAGGAAATATGATTCATACATATGACATGCTTTTTATGATATTGATTAAATGTCATGTAAAACTCCAAACTACTCAAAATATAAAGAGAAAAATAAATTCTGCCTTTAAAACGTGAAGCCGGTGTGTAAATAATGTGGAAGTTTCTCCTTCAAAATGATGAGAAATGATTTGTTTGTAGGGAAAAGTTCATTTGGAGAATAAACATAACATCATTAACCGAAAGAATTGCAGGAAATAAAGTTTATTTTCAAGGCGAGTCATTTTGTCATCTAAGGAAATGTCTGTTGATGGACTACAGATGTGTATGCTTTAGGAAATACATGTTACAGTTATTAAAGATTCTTCCTGAAGCATAAAAAATACAAATACAGATAAAAAATTGTGATTTTCTCAGTACTTGTGTATCAACTTGATTCAGGGGCGGGGCTAAATATGAGCTTGTGATGTCACTAGGATCTACAACTTTTGAACCAATCACATTCAATCATTAAAAAATACTTTGTATTTAGCAAATCCTGTAAGCTGTCTGATTTTTAATAGGCTAAGGGAAATTATTTGTATTCTCTTACAACACAATTACATCTCAGGTGGGTTTCTATTATTATTTTTTTTTAAATTACACAACACACAAGTGATAAAAAATAATTATTGTGCCCCAGTGGGAACAAAGACATTTATTTTGTCAGTCGGTAATGAGGAAGTAATTGATGCCGCAGGCACAAATGGGACATGTCCCAATCCACACTCCAATCACTATGTAGTGGACTAATGGTTTTTGGAGCAACGTCTGAAAGTGTGTAGTGCAGCAAACTGTGTGTGGATTGGGACACGCCCACAGTGGAGTGACGATGGTGTTTATGTGCACTATATAGTGAATAGGGTGTGTGGTTTGGGACACGCCCACAGTGGAGTGATGATGGTGTTTATGTGCACTATATAGTGAATAGGGTGTGTGGTTTGGGACACGCCCACAGTGGAGTGATGATGGTGTTTATGTGCACTATATAGTGAATAGGGTGTGTGGTTTGGGACACGCCCACAGTGGACTGACAATGTTGTTTATGTGCACTAAACAGTGAATAGTGTGTGTGGATTGGGACACGCCCACAGTGGAGTGATGATGGTGTTTATGTGCACTATATAGTGAATAGTGAATAGTGTGTGGATTGGGACGCGCCCACAGTGGAGTGATGATGATGATGGTGTTTATGTGCACTATATAGTGAATAGGGTGTGTGGTTTGGGACACGCCTACAGTGGAGTGACAATGTTGTTTATGTGCACTATATAGTGAATAGGGTGTGTGGTTTGGGACACGCCCACAATGGAGTGATGATGGTTTATGTGCACTATATAGTGAATAGGGCGTGTGGATTGGGACACGCCCACAGTGGAGTGACAATGCTGGTTATGTGCACTATATAGTGAATAGTGTGTGTGGTTTGGGACACACCCACAGTGGAGTGATGATGGTTTATGTGCACTATATAGTGAATAGGGTGTGTGGTTTGGGACACGCCCACAATGGAGTGATGATGGTTTATGTGCACTATATAGTGAATAGGGTGTGTGGATTGGGACACGCCCACAGTGCAGTGACGATGGTGTTTATGTGCACTATATAGTGAATAGGGTGGGTGGTTTGGGACACGCCCACAATGGAGTGATGATGGTGTTTATGTGCACTATATAGTGAATAGGGTGTGTGGTTTGGGACACGCCCACAGTGGAGTGACAATGTTGTTTATGTGCACTAAATAGTGAATAGTGTGTGTGGATTGGGACGCGCCCACAGTGGAGTGATGATGGTGTTTATGTGCACTATATAGTGAATAGGGTGTGTGGATTGGGACACGCCCACAGTGGAGTGATGATGTTTATGTGCACTATATAGTGAATAGTGAATAGGGTGTGTGGATTGGGACGCGCCCACAGTGGAGTGATGAGTGTTTATGGGCACTATATAGTGAATAGGGTGTGCGGTTTGGGACACACCCACAGTGGAGTGATGGTGTTTATGTGCACTATATAGTGAATAGTGAATAGGGTGTGTGGATTGGGACACGCCCACAGTGGAGTGATGGTGCTTTTGGTTAGTATACTCTATCAGAAGCCCCTTATTTCAGTGATGAATAATGTTCTAGTGAATGAGGCGCCATTACGATCATACCGGAAATAACCGCCATTTATAGATTAGCAGGTGACTTCCGGTGGCAGAGGACACGCCCACTGAGCGAGATATCGCGGTGGTGATATAGAGCTAGCAAGAAGCCATTACTAGCCGCGGAAATAAGCGTTTATTGGCGTGTTTTTGTTTCAACACGGCGAGCAGCCTGACATGAAAATGCAGTTTA
Source organism: Pangasianodon gigas (assembly GCA_022758105.1). Classification (NCBI taxonomy): domain Eukaryota; kingdom Metazoa; phylum Chordata; class Actinopteri; order Siluriformes; family Pangasiidae; genus Pangasianodon; species Pangasianodon gigas. The sequence continues at coordinate 24,454,745 of CM040469.1, forward strand.
TTGGCTTCATCTGAACTCCAGCGACATTTTAACTCCAACACCGCGATAAGGGATAAATAAAAAGAGGATGAAAGGCGGACCGGAGAAAGCGATGTTTTTCCAAAGTTTTCCCCACACCGAGGAGGAGGAAGAGGAGGAAGAGGAGGACGCGCTGAAAGAGGAAGAGGAAGAGAAAAGCGTCTCCGGAGATCCGTTTGTCGTGGTGAAGCTGGAAGATGAGAGAGACGGTCAGGAAGCGGACAGGAGCGAGCGGTCACCAGGCTGCGGGTCAGCGCTGGAGATCAGCCTGTTCGCCCCGCTCGAGTCCTCGGAGGACGGAGAGGAAGAGAGACCGCGGCCGCTCACACACACACACACACTCACACACACACTCACACACACACCCCCGGCCTGCTGGCCCTCTGCTCCCGGTACATCACCCTGCACTGACACCCAGCCTTCCTCATAATGCACACACACACACATAGAGAGAGAGAGAGAGTGTGTGTGTGTGTGTGTGTGTGTGAGTGAGAGAGAGAGTGTGTGTGCGCGCGCCCAGTATGTTTTCTAAAAAATCTTCTGCATGGATCAGTCTTTTCTGTTATTGTCTGCCTAATTAGCAAATTTGCATATGCAAAAAAATCATGCAACATCATTTGCATACGTCATATTACCACCGTTGGGTCACATGCATACGTCATGTGACCGCTGGGTCATTTGCATACGTCATGTGACCGTTGGGTCATTTGCATACGTCATGTGACTGCTGTCATTCACGTCATGTCGCCATGTCCATGTTACCGAAGTCCACGATAGAAGTCAGTTTGCGGCTGCGCTGCTGTCACACGCCGTCCAATCAGATCGCAGAAGTCAGCAGCGCCGTGGTGTAAGGTGTTGATCTCTAACCCTGACCGCTGCTCTGCTGAGTTCGTTTGCGAGCGTCAGGTTGGTGAACAGCGTCCTCCTGTTATCAGTCGCACTGCAGGACGTGTAGAGCTGCATAACGCAGGCGCTGAGGACGCAACCAGAACCAAAAGCATCCCATCAGGAAGTCTGATCTGCTGCAGAGGCGTGGCCGTTTCTCACACACACACACACACACACACACGTTTCATTCATCCTGATGCAGTGTTGCAGGAGATAAAACAGTTATTTTTATATATTTATATTTAGTAATGAGAGATTTTTGTCCGTGTTTCTGAATATCACACCCAGCCTTAAAAACAATATTTCCATTTCATAATCCACAGTAACATTTAAACCTGTTTATCACTGCAGTTCAAAACTCATCCACTAGGTGGCGATAGTTTATAGCTATAACTGTGACAACACCGATGAAATCATGGCTGACTTCTATTTCTGATACATATGTTTAAAAAAAATAAATTCTCTTCAGTGCTAAATGAAAAATTTTTTGTTAACGTTAAAAATACAGCTAGTTATTTTTAAATAAAGCAACATGATTTTTTTTTGTATCATGTATCGCAGAAACGTCTTTGAAAATCATGATATAATATTTTCATTACATCATATCGCCTGCCCTTGTATACGACATGTTTATTTTATTTTATTTTAGATTGACGATGTTTCAGGGATGTCTATTGACGCAGTGACGTGTTTTTTCGATTGATAGTCATAAAGTAGAGCGTATTTTTTAGGTCACATGACCATCTTCTCTAAAGTTATCTGCGCAATATGAACATAAAGTGCACTACGTAGTGCGAACAAACCGATATTTCACGTTACAATATTATATATCTATATATAAAAGGTTTATACGGTAAAGATGAAGCTCACGACTACTACGAATACTAACGAAACAAGCGTATAGTTAAATATTTAAACGTTTCAGACTAGCACTAGCGTTTACATGCGTATTAAAGGACATCAATTATTACAGTGTAATCTGTTATTGAGAAATCTCACGCATCACACGGTTAAAGAAATAAAAAATTCTTTGTTTTAAAATCAAACCAGTACAGTGATGAATCAGAACCAAGCACAGACAGATTGCTGTGAAACAGCGTTTTATAGCAGATCATGAGCTCAGGACATGATAAAATAGAATATATTTTTTTAAATTATTTTAAAAAAACAAGAATTTCTATAGACCAGGAGAAAAACGGAAAAATCTAACATTTTACAATTTTATAGATGAAGTACAAAATCAAATGAGCTGCTTTCATGTAGTACGTAAATTAATTTATTAAAAAATGTATTAATTAAAAATCACCTTATCAACGAAAAATAATAATGTTGATATTGTATTATTACAAGTAGAAGAAAAATAATTAAAACCTGAAAAATGTTGTATTTAGATGAAGTATAAAATCAAATCAGCTGCTTTCATGTAGTATGTAAATTAATTTATTTAAAAAACTGTAAAACGATCTCACCTTATCAACGATGTCTAAGAAAAGAATACTGTGACATAAATTTTAAAAATTATTTAAAAAAATAACAATGTTGATATTGTGTTATTATTGAATATTTCACCCAGTGTGTTAAAAATAAACATATTTATAATAAATGTATTTTATTCTTCATTGTTTATATCATTTAAAATAATAATAATAATAATTTGCCATAATCTTGCTGTTTGAAGATGCAGAATTTGAACATCACATCAGCTGCTTCCAGTCTGTTTGTAATAAAAAAAAATAAATAATAAAAAAACTAATAACGATATCGTGATATTGAAAAAACTCTACAGAAATTATCGCGATATCGATATTGTATCGTCGCGTCTCTCAGATCTGGAACCAACTCTATCTAAAGTCAGATTCCTTTAAAATGGTGTTTTTAAATTGGAATGAATGTTTAAGATTCACAGGAACATTAGCAGAAGCTACACTGAGTAAAAACACAGAGACTCATAATACAATATACTGTGAAATATTTCACATTTATGTTTGTTTATTTGTTTGTTTGTTGATTTGCTTGTTTGTTTGTTTGTTTGTTTGTTTCAGGTCAGGATGAAGACGCCAGTTCTCCTCAGAGACGCCTGAGAGGACGCAGGAAGCGCACGAAGCACACTCGCCCGAGACGGCAGAGAGATCCTGCTGCTGTGTCCGGGGTAATGATCGGGTTTCACACCCGCGGCTTTTATTACCATCACCACCACCACCATCATCCATCATAATCATCATCATCATCCATCATCATCACTATCACCATCACCACCATCATCATAATCATCACTATCATCACCACCATCACCATCGTCACCATCATCCATCATAATAATCATCATCATCCATCATCATCACTATCACCATCACCACCATCATCATAATCATCACTATCATCACCACCATCACCATCGTCACCATCATCCATCATAATCATCATCATCATCCATCATCATCACTATCACCATCACCACCATCATCATAATCATCACTATCATCACCACCATCACCATCGTCATCACCACCATCACCACCATCATCCATCATCACCATCATCATCATCATAATCACCACCATCATCATCATCATAATCACCACCATCATCATCAACATCGTCATCATCACCATCATCCATCATCATCACCACCATCATCATCAACATCATCATCACCACCATCATCCATCATCACCACCATCATCCATCATCATCACCACCATCATCATCAACATCGTCATCACCATCATCCATCATCCATCATCACCACCATCATCATCACTATCACTATCATCCATCATACATCATCACCATCATCATCATCACCATCATCATCACCATCATCCGTCATCACCATCACTATCATCACCATCATCCATCATCACCATCACTATCATCACCATCGTCATCACTATCAAGTCCATTTTTTAATGTTTATTTTATTGTAAGAATAATAGTACTAAATTGATTTATTTTATTAACTCTTAGGTGTGTGTGTGTGTGTCTGTGTTTAAGGATGTCATGGTGTACCTCATTTATTAAACATTATAAAAAAAACCCAACTGAAACACAAACGTCAACAGAAATCTAATGAAATTAAATTTTTTTAAAAATCTACACAAAAACTCTGCACTCATTTCTATCAGGGTTCAGCTCATCCGAAAATAATTTTAACTCTATAAAATTGTAAAAATATTTTTGAGTCTCTTCATCAGACGAGTCTGCATGGTTTGAGCTGAAGGCTAAACTGGTAGCTGCTTGTTAGCCGTGTTAGCCTCGGCGCTCCAGAGCGAAACTAAACTGCACACGCTGGCCATGTTGAGGTGAAGGAGAGCGTTCCGAATGTTTCACTTTGCACCGGAGTTAAAAAGGTGTGTGTTTATAAGAGCGAGCGGCGGCTGGCTGGAGTGTTAACAGGATTAAAAAGACGGAAACGCACGGATTTGACGTGCTGGACTCGAGGAACTCCGGCTGTGTGTGTGAAAGGTAACGCTAGTTTTGAGTTATTTGGACACTTTTGGTCTTGGAGGTTCATGAGCACCTGATCCTGTTTTTCGTTAGCGCAGTCACGTGATCACGCAGGTGTGACGAGTCAGGAAGAGGTGGTGGTGTTCCTTCACCTTCTGCTCCGGGTTTAATACTCCGAAATCAAATCAGCTCTCCATCCGCTTTTATATTCTAGATGAAAACGATGGAGGAAACCGACGACACGGACGAGCCTCCTGACCACGCCCCTCCGGAGAAATGCGCCAAATCCACGCTCTGGGACTTCCCCTCTCACAAGACGGCTCGTTCCGGAGTCTGGGAATACTTTGAGTATTTTATAAACCCAGAAGGCGAGCTGGAGGATTACGGCTTCCCGACGTGTAAACTGTGCCAGCTGAAAGTGGCGTGTAAGAGAGGAAACACGTCCAACATGCTGCGGCACCTGCAGGAAAATCACGCCTTCGCCTACCGAGAAGCCAAGGTACGGCTGTGTCTCATTTAACATCTCACACTGCACGCCCTATTCACTACATCACTCCACTAACATCATTCCACTGTGGGCGTGTCCCAAACCACATGCCCTATTCACTACATCACTCCACTGTGGGCGTGTCCCAAGCCACACTCTCTATTCATGCCATAAACGCCTTCATCACTCCACTGTGGGCGTGTCCCAAATCACATACCCTATTCACTACATAACACCAGCATCACTCCACTGTGGGCGTGTCCCAATCCACACACCCTATTCACTACACAAACACCAATATCACTCCACTGCGGGCGTGTCCCAATCCACATGCCCTATTCACTACATAAACACCAACATCACTCCACTGTGGGTGTGTCCCAATCCACACACCCTATTCACTACATAAACGCTTTCATCACTCCACTGTGGGCGTGTCCCAAATCACATACCCTATTCACTACATAACACCAGCATCACTCCACTGTGGGTGTGTCCCAATCCACACGCCCTATTCACTACATAAACGCTTTCATCACTCCACTGTGGGCGTGTCCCAAATCACATACCCTATTCACTACATAACACCAGCATCACTCCACTGTGGGTGTGTCCCAATCCACACGCCCTATTCACTACATAACACCAGCATCACTCCACTGTGGGTGTGTCCCAATCCACACGCCCTATTCACTACATAACACCAGCATCACTCCACTGTGGGCGTGTCCCAATCCACACACCCTATTCACTACACAAACACCAACATCACTCCACTGTGGGCGTGTCCCAATCCACATGCCCTATTCACTACATCACTCCATTAACATCACTCCACTGCGGGCGTGTCCCAATCCACATGCCCTATTCACTACATAAACACCAACATCACTCCACTGTGGGTGTGTCCCAATCCACACACCCTATTCACTACATAAACGCTTTCATTAGTTCACTGTGGGTGTGTCCCAAATCACGCGCCCTGTTCAGTACACAAACGCCAGCATCACTCCACTGTGGGCGTGTCCCAATCCACAGATATAACCCACTTAAACCCTGTGATCAGTCCCCTGTGGCTGCGTCACTCAGTGTTGTGTGTATTTGTGTATCAGAGAGCAGACGCTCTGTGGCTCGACTTGGACTCCTCTGATTCGGACATGAAGGTGGAGATGGATGAGCAGAACCTGACGGCCGACTGGTGCAGTGTAGGGAAGCAGAGCGAAGACGAAAATGAGGGCGATGACGACGGCGATGCAGATTACATTGACCGCAGAATCGCGGCCACCCCGAGGAGGAAGAGGCAGGTCCGCTCGGCCGTGTGGCAGTACTTCCATTACGACGAGGACAGAAGGCCGAGCTGTAAGATCTGCGGCTGGAAACTCACTGCAGGATCTTCAGGCAGCACGAGCAACATGAGGCATCATCTCCAGAGCCAGCATCAGATCGTGTGTCCGCTCAGTAAGGTAGGAGTGCACCTCTGCGGCCGTCTGACGCGGACAAGACGTTTACACCAGTGTGCTCAAATATATCTATACATCCCTATACAACCCTATACAACTCTCTTACATAGTAATTCAGTGTTGGTTAAATCACTAAAAACTATGCTAGCTTTGAGTGACAGGCCACGCCCACTTCACTAAGACTGACAGAGGCCACGCCCACTTCTGACACTGATTTAGGCCACGCCTCCTCCTCTGACACTGATTTAGGCCACACCTCCTTCTCTGACACTGATTTAGGCCACGCCTCCTTCTCTGACACTGATTTAGGCCACGTCTCCTCCTCTGACACTGATTTAGGCCACACCTCCTTCTCTGACACTGATTTAGGCCACGCCTCCTCCTCTGACACTGATTTAGGCCACACCTCCTCCTCTGACACTGATTTAGGCCACACCTCCTTCACTGGGGCTGATTTAGGCCACGCCTCCTTCACTGACATTGATTTAGGCCGCGCCTCCTCTTCTGACACTGATTTAGGCCACGCCTCCTTCACTGACATTGATTTAGGCCGCGCCTCCTCCTCTGACACTGATTTAGGCCGCGCCTCCTTCTCTGACACTGATTTAGGCCACGCCTCCTTCACTGACATTGATTAGGCCATGCCTCCTTCACTGACATTGATTAGGCCACACCTCCTTCACTGACATTGATTTAGGCCACGCCTCCTTCTCTGACACTGACGGAGGCCACGCCTTCTTCACTGGGACTGACAGGCGCACAGGTCACGCCTCCTCATGTTTTATTACAATGTGATGTATTTTTTTCTCTCTCTCTCTCTCTCTCTCTCTGTGTCTGTAGTCTGCTGGTCTTGTTATAACGTTACCTGAAGGAGACGAGCCGATTAAACTGTACCCGCCCACAACACCTCGCAAATCCGCCGTGTGGAAGCTCTTCGGCTTCGTCATGAACAGCGAGGGCGTGCTGGAAGAGAACGGATTCCCCATCTGCAGGCTGTGCCATCAAGTCGTCGCATCCAAAGACGGAAACACGTCCAACATGTACAGCCACCTGCAGCACCATCACCAAGCCGTGTACGCAGAGCTGAAGGTAAACGCGGACCCCTGACCTCTGACCTTAAGGTCAAAAGCCCATCTTTATCTTTATTTCACAAGAATCATAGCATAAGCACTGTTAATGCAGCTTTTCAGGGAATAACCAAATTTATCCCACAGCGCTGTTGAATTCTGGATTCTGATTGGTCACAAGATGTTTGTGATTAATTAATGCACTCCTTCTAATACGAATATTTCTAATAATATTTAAACTGAATCTTTTTGTCTGAATCGGTTCTGAATCGGTTGTGAATCGGTTCCTGTTTCAGCATGCGATGGCTCCTGCAGGAGCGGAGCAGAGACTGGACCTCTCAGACACCACAGAGCTCCATCCTCCTGTAAAACGCAGAAACTCGCCTGTTTGGAAATATTTCGGATTTATTAAAAACACAGAGGGTGATTTAAAGGAGGACGGATTCCCGCTGTGCAAAATGTGCCATCGGAGAGTGGCGGCTAAAGACGGAACCACGTCAAACATGCTGAACCACCTGCGGCGCCACCACCAGGCCGAGTATGAAGAAGTGAAGGTAAAACTGCTGCTCGCTGCGTTGTGTTGCGTTTGAGGCGTCATTGTGATCTAATCGCACATCGTCATGGTTTTTCATTTTTTATTTTTTGCAGCTGGCGAACGAAACGTTGCCTCCGAGTCGTCCAGAGGAAGGGAACGATCTGCCTGAGCTGTTTCCTCCCAGCATCCTTCCCCTGTCCCCCGTCTGGGATTACTTCGGCTACCCGAAAAACGCAGACGGCGTGATCGAAGAGAACGAGCGGCCCAAGTGTAAAGCCTGCCGGCAGTCCATCGTCTCCAAGCAGGGCATTTTATCCAACATGCTACGCCACCTAAAGTTCTACCACGACGCCTTATTCGAGGAGCTGAAATCAAGAACCGGATGGCGCAGGTACAGACCTTATAAGGAGAGAAGCCGAGCCCCGCCCATTCAGGCCAACCCGGACGAGCTGTACCCGCCCAAAATGGCCCTGAAATCAGGCGTCTGGAAACATTTTGGATATCTGAGGAACTCTAAGGGCGTGGTCGTTCCCGACGGGTTCCCGATCTGTAAACTGTGCCTGAGAAAGGTCAGCACGCCGAGAGGATGTACCACCAACATGATGGTCCATCTCCAGAGATACCACACCACCGAGTTCGCAGAGATGAGGGTAAATATGCTCTCACGTTAGAACTTTATGGTTCTGAAGACCACATCGGGAGTTTGAAGGTATTGAGGTCAGGTTAAACGTGTACAGACGTTATTCACGTGTCCGTAATTGCGTATG
>CM040469.1:24463513-24488513 GCA_022758105.1 Pangasianodon gigas
ACTCCTGAGATAAATTTGGAAGGAAAGCTGTCTTCTCCTGTCCTTTTTTTTTTTTTTTTTGGATGGACATAGAGAGCGTTTTGTCTGTTCTTCTTAGCTAGTGATGATCGATGATCCTGGAAATCTATAAGAAAGACTCGTGTGTGTGTGGGGCAGATGGTTAAAATGCTGTGAAATAATATTAGCAAGGTTCTGGTAAAGTATAAAGTTGGTGCTGTTGTAGCTTCAATACAAAGTCTGGTACATTTTTTTTCTTTAATAAGATATGATTCGTCAGTTACGTTAACAAAAAAAAGGCCATTTGATTGACGTGTCAGACGACCAATCACAGAACTTTTCACCAAACATGCAAGATTTGCCGTTTACTTACCACCAAGTGCTCCACATGAAACACTAATTACTTTATACATGATGCTCCAAAAAGCTCATGGTGTCACACAAAAAAGTGGACAGCCAATCAGATTGCAGCTTTCAAGATCCTGAAGCTTGTGGCCAGAAAAGTGTTCAAAACGATATCAGACTAGAGACGGAGAACAGGTCTGTTAACACGCTGAAATTATAGTTTAATATATAATTTTTTTGCTGAGTTTGTACGTCTCGAGTTATCTGACAGATGAACGCCGTGTTTGAGCAAAGCTACGTGAACGTGCACTGATCAACATAAAACATCTTTACAGTTAAGAGGCTAGCAGTGGCACCTGTTGTGGGAAGGAAACTTTTAAACAATGAAGGTCACTGTCTAGATCTTGTCAGATAATCTGGTTAAATGTATTTATTTTATCGTTTTCCCAGGAATTCTACTGAGATAGAAGCAGTTTTGTAAACCCGCTTGGTTATTTGGCGTATTTCTTGGCGTAGGTGTTGAGGATGTTGGGTCGTCATTCACACACCATAACAATCCTCACGTTTCTTCTTTTATAGCTGAGCGGTGACGATAATGATGACCAAACTCCGAGACAGACCGGAGACCCGGGCCCGCCGTTGGACCTTTGCCCCCCGCGAGATGTCCTTGAGCCCGTGTGGGAGCATTTCGGATACCAGAAAGACGCAGACGGAGTCGTCCAGGTGGACGGACAGCCGACGTGTAAAATCTGCCGAGTGAAAGTTTCCTGTCCTGGGGAGAGCACCAAATTTCTGTACAGGCATCTGTGGAAGAAACACAATGCTGTGTACTTCGACATCAAGGTCCATAAACATTTCGCACGTTTTCAACCATCTTCTGTTGTAAACAATATTAAAAAGATTAATTTTTTTAATCGTATCGCAGGTGGCCACCAGTTCCTTGAGAGGAGAGGACGGACTGGTGGCCCCGGTCCTTTTCCCACCGACGCACAGGGTGAAATCTGCCGTCTGGGAATATTTCGGCTACTTGAAGGATGCGGAGGGGACGGTGGTCTGCGACGGCTTTCCTATCTGCAAAATCTGCTACTTAAACGTAGCGGCTAAAGGAGGAAACACCACCAACATGTTCAAACACCTCAAAGATCATCATAAGTCCATCTACGATGAGATCAGGGTAGGAATCTCATCATACGCTGTCTTAAAGAAATCCTGTAATTACTTGATGTTAATTAATTCCAGTCTCCTGTTATTCCCTGCTCCAGCCGGCTGTTCCCGAGGAAATCGTTCCAGATCATGCGTCTTCAATTCTCTATGCTCCAGATGGCCAAAACTCCAAATTATGGGAATATTTCGGATACCTCAAAACTCCGGACGGTGCCCTGATAGAAGACGGAGCTCCGGCTTGTAAGATTTGTGGCCTGAAGGTGACGTCGGACGGCGAGTCTACGTCCAACATGATGAAACACCTTCAGGAGAATCATGAAGGAGTGTACGCTGAAGTACAGGTACGCTGGTGCGGAGCACGTCATCCTCATCTCTCCAAACAGATTATTATACTGACTGAATCCATTAGAAATGAGTTCATACGAAGCCAGAGTTTGGCTGTGAGCCGCGGTGATAAATCTTCACGCTGCACGGAAAAGTTAGCTTTAGTTGATTTTCTCTTTATGTTTCGTGTTTAACCGCGAGGTGAATGTCTTCCTTCCTTCCTTTTTTCCTTCCTTCCTTCCTTCTTTATGACTTCTGTTCTTCCTTCCTTCATAACTTCCTTCTGTCCCGACTTCATTTCTTCCATCCTTCCTTCTTTTCATCTTGACTTCCTTCCTTCTTTCCTGAATTCTTTTCTTCCTTCCTTCCATCGTGACTTCCTTCCTTCCTTCTTTCCTGACTTCCTTTCTTCCCTCCTTCCTTCTTTTCGTCTTGACTTCCTTTCTTCCATCCTGACTTCCTTCCATCCTGACTTCCTTCCTTCTTTCCTGACTTCTTTTCTTCCTTCCTTCCATCATGACTTCCTTTCTTCCATCGTGACTTCCTTTCTTCCATCGTGACTTCCTTTCTTCCATCGTGACTTCCTTTCTTCCATCGTGACTTCCTTCCTTCTTTCCTGACTTCCTTTCTTCCTTTCTTCTTTCCTGACTTCCTTTCTTCCATCCTGACCGCCTTCCTTCCATCCTGACCGCCTTCCTTCCATCCTGACCGCCTTCCTTCCATCCTGACCTCCTTCCTTCCATCCTGACCTCCTTTCTTCCATCCTGATTTCCTTCCATCCTGACCTCCTTTCTTCCTTCCTTCCATCCTGACTTCCTTCCTTCCATCCTGACTTCCTGACTTCCTTTCTTCCTTCCTTCCATCCTGACTTCCTTTCTTCTTTCCTGACTTCCTTTCTTCCTTCCTTCCATCCTGACTTGCTTCCTTCCATCCTGACTTCCTTTCTTCTTTCCTGACTTCCTTTCTTCCTTCCTTCTTTCCTGACTTCCTTTCTTTCCTTCCTGACTTTTCCTTCCTGACTCTGGAACTGCTGGAATAGCACAGCTACCGTAAATACGCTGATAAACTGAACGTATTAACTGATGAATTCGGCTCATGCAAGAAATAAAAGAAAAAATCTCACACCACTTGCTAAACTGCACAATATTACATGCTGTAGTTAATATATAGTTACTTGATTTTTTTCTTCTCAGCCTTTTCTCTGTTCAGTCACAACGTTGCCTTTATAGAAGGAGATTTTGTGTCACTGAGTCTAATAAATTTGTAAATATGTAAATAACGAACACACATTTGTAATTTCACAAGTTGTTTGTATTACAGATTTAATCCAATCTTCATATCAGTTATAAATTGTTGTATAATTATAGTTATATAGTTGTTGTACAATTATAGTGTGTTTAGAAAGCTGCTCGTCTTCTCTTAGGAAGCGCTCAGTAACCCGAGGACGGAAGACACACCTGAGCTTCTAGAGCTTCCAGAGCTTCATCCACCCACACAGAACGCGTATCCCGTTTGGGAATATTTTGGATTCCTGAAGGACGCAGAGGGATCGGTCGTGTTCGACGGCTTCCCCATCTGCAAAATATGTCGCCAAAGAGTGGAGTCCAAAGACGGAGACACGAGAAACATGTTCCACCACCTGAAGGCGAATCACCGGAACGTGTACCAGCAGATCAAGGTAACGTTCATCTCGCGTAGCTTCCAGTGCAATCCGTGAAGGTGGTGATGGAAAACCACTAATCTTTAAAATGTTATCTAAATGTTTTTATAGCCGGCGGTTGAAAAAAGGGTTTATAAGCCCTTTGAGCTGTGTCCACCAAACGGCCGGCAGATCGACATCAGGTTATGGGATCACTTCGGATATCCTAAAAACGCAGAGGGCGAGGTTGAAGAAGATGGAGCTCCGGTGTGTAAGATCTGCCTTCAGAAGCTCACGGCGTCCTCCAGAGGAACGAACCTCACCACCAGCATGCTGAGGCACCTCCGGAGGAACCACCAGTCCGTGTACGAGGAGGTTCAGGTGACGAGCTTTAAACCTGCTGCTGCAGCTCTCGACACAAATCATCCTTCTGCGATTAAAACAGTGATGAAAGATGAGCACGTCTAACCATGCCTCCTTCTGATTGGTGGGCTTTTGTCTCTGAAATTTTAATATGCTAATTAATGCAAATTAATGCTAATTAACACCTTTTTTTTGTCCCTGAAAATATATTCTTGCATTTTGACATATATATGTTAATAATGAATAATTTTTATTAAATCTCATTCTCTTGTGTATATGCACGTGGAAGGAAGGAAGTGAAGGAAAGAGAGTAAAGAAAGAAGGAAAGAAATAAAGCAAGTAGGTAAGAAAGGAAAGAGAAATAAAGATGGAGCAAAAACAAGGAAGAAAAGAAAGAAATAAAGGAAATAAGGAAAGATAGAATGAAGGAAGGAAGGAAAAAACAAAGAAGGAAGAAAATGAAGTAAAGAGAATAAAGAAGGATGGAAAGGAAGCAAGGAAGGAAGGAAAGAAAAAAAGAGGCAAAGACACGGGAGAAAGGCAACAGAAGGAAAGAAAAAAGCAAGCACTGAAAGAAAATAAAGATAGAAAGAAGGAAGGAAAAAAGAGAAATAAATGAGGGAAAGAAGGAAAGAGAGAAGGAAGGAGACAAAGAAGGAAAAAATAGAACAAGGGAGGAAGGAAGGAAATGTAGGAAGAAAATAAAGGAAAGGAAGGAATAATAAGGACAAAAAAGAAAGAATGAAAAAGTAAGGAAAGAAAGAAAGGAAAATAAAGAACAAAGCAGCGAAAGAATGAAGGACGGATAATAGGAAGGACAGAAATACAGTAAGAAACAAGAAGGAAGGGAAAAAGGAATGCGAGAAAAAATTGCCAGTCAGAAGAAAAAAAAGGGAGGAAGGATGGAAGGAAAGGTAAAAATGCAGAAAGGAAAGAACAAAGGAATAAAAAAGAGAAATAGTCAAAGAAGGAAAGCAAAAAGTTTAAAAAGAGATTTAGGAAAAGTGAAGAGATCGCTTCATGAAAATAGGAACGAACGCTGCGTAATCATGCAGTGTTTATGATTTTCATCACTCGCTCTAACAGTATTGCGTCCTGAAGCTGTGCGTGTTAATATCTGCTCACTCGCTGTGTGTAGGAGGCGATCGGAGCCTGGAGACCCGAGTGGAACAGCGAAACCCTCGAGCTTTACCCACCGACGCAAAACGTCACGTCCTCCGTCTGGGAGCATTTCGGATACCTGAAAGACGCCGAGGGGACGGTGGTGTGCGACGGCTTCCCCATCTGCAAAATATGCCACCAGAAAGTGCCTTCTAAAGGAGGAAACACCACCAACATGTTCAAACACCTCAAAGACTGTCATCGGAGCATCTACAGCGAAATCCGAGTGCGTACGAGCGTGGCTCATTAACCGCTCTGTGATGACAGAGTTAGCACAGTTAGCTTTCACGTGCTGCATTAATCATTGTCAAACACACTGTTTAAGCAGTTACGCAATGTTTACCCTAGATTAGCCACGCCCACTTTAGATTGGAAACTGGAAAAAAATTCTATCGAAGACCTCGGAAAGTCTTAATACCTCGTTAGAAACGAGTTAACTTTATTAAATTTTAATCAGAATCCATTTCTTGTGTTTTAATTCCTGATCCCCATTTCAGTCGTCTCTCTCTCTCTCTGCTTCTCTCTCTCTCTTTCTCTCTCTCTCTCTTACAGTCCGCTGTGACTAACGAGGTGTTTGAGGACGTTCGCTCGGCCGCCGACCTCCACCTGCCCAGCACCCCGTGCGACCCGACGCTCTGGGAGCATTTCGGATACCGCAAAAACGCAGACGGAGTCGTAGAAGAGGACGGAGCGCCGTTCTGTAAACTCTGCCTTCGGAAGTTAGTGTCCAGGGGAGAGACTACGAGAAACATGAAGCAGCACCTTAAAGAGAACCACAACACTGTGTACACCGAACCCGAGGTACAGATCATAACGATTTTTTTTTTCTTCTTAGCTGTTTTTATTTTTTTCCTTTAACGCGCTCTTGTCGAAATTTAGACGCATTTTTTCTCCTGCAGCGTGACGTATTTCGGTACACCCAAGTGAAGCGACATGTTGCGGTGGGCGGGACTTTAGTTTTATCCAGAAGAAATTTGAAAAATTTGCTTTGGATTTGCTTTTTGTTCGTTTTACCAGAACACATTAAACATTGTGCATTAGCGCCCCCTAGTGCCCTACAGTGTGTTCGGACGTAGCATCGCGTTTCTAAACGCTGTTTTCCGAACATTATTATTACTGCTTTATTATTATTATTATTGTTTCACCAAACGACATATCGCTCCGGTCGTGTTTGAAGAGCGAGATTTCTTGGGGACGTTTCGAATCTTAACCAGGTCTTTCCGTCTAACAGGAAGTCCTGAGCTCGTTCGTCTTGGAGCTGGACACGGGCACTTCGGACCTTCATCCTCCGACGCGGAAGGTGAAATCAGCTGTGTGGAAGTTTTTCGGTTACCCGAGAGACGCGGCGGGGTTGGTTCTGAGTGACGGCTTCCCCATCTGCAAACTCTGCCAAAAGAAAGTCTCTGCTAAAGGAGGAAACACTACCAACATGTTCACACACCTCAGAGATTATCACCGGACAACGTATAACGAGATCAAGGTACGGAATTTAGTGTTTGTCCTGTTAATGTTACTGGAGGTTCATCTTTACCAAGACATTGTTGCAGTGAAACGTTTACGATCTCCTCGTTCACTTGTATAAGGGATAACTGACTACCGTAACGTCTGGAGTATCAGGGCTACCGTAAATACACTAACAAATGGGCAAATTGTAGTTAGGCTCATTTTAATACTCTATAATTAATAACACTTTACTGATGAACGGGATTCTCCTACCATTTAACCAATTATTTCCTCTGGACCTTGTTTTTGAACTTATATTTGTAAAAAAGCTTTAAACTTGATGCAAAAGAAACCTTTCTTTTAAACTGAGATGCTTTCTTATGCTTTAAGGTTTAGTATTTAACTGGATTGTTAAATAAAAAGATAAGGAGTAAGAATATTTTAAACTGGGATTGGTCAGAAAAATGACCAACCTTTGAATTGCTGTCGCTTCAAATCTGTTGTTCATAATTTAACGAATGCTAAGAATTCGTCTGATCTCAACCTCTTTCAGGCAACGTTTGATCCTGTAAGGGCTGAGAACGAGCTGGAACCCGTGGAGCTTCATCTCCCAACGATGGACGCCCTGTCACCAGTCTGGAAATATTTTGGATACCCGAAAAACGCAGACGGTTCTGTGGTGTGTGACGGCTACCCGCTGTGCAGACTGTGTCAGCTGAAAGTGACGGCTAAAGGAGGCAGCACGACAAACATGCTCATGCACCTGAGGGCCTACCACCTGGATGTGTACAAGGAAGTCAAGGTAAAGCTCACGGTTTGTAAAACTAATACTACACATTGAATTTACACACACACACACACACACACACACACACACAGTCATGTAACAATAGCCTTACAGGGACCAAAGTCATACACCTGCATATTAAGGACAAAAAATACAGCACTAATTTACACACACACACACACACACACACACACACACACACACACACACAGATTCATGTAACAATGATATTATGGGGACAGAACCATACATAAATACAGAGCTTGTTTAACAAACACACACACAATCAGATACACAAATGTGCACCACCACACACACACACACACACACACACACACACAAATTCAGGTAATCGTCATGATAAGGATCAACGTCATTTGCCCATGGAGACAAGTACTGCAGAGCTAGTTTACACACACACACACACACAATCAGGCACAGAAAGGAAACACACACACACACACACACACACAAAATCAGACACAGAAAGGAAACACACACACACACACAAAATATCAGGCACAGAAAAGAAAAAAACACACACACACAATCATGTAATTGTCATTATAGGGACCGTGGTGCCATCTGGGTAATGGGGAAAAATAAGCTGGATTTACACACACACACACACACACACACACATTTTCGGATAATTATCGTTATAGGGACCGTGGTCACACGTGCTTTGTGGGGACTCAGTGCATACACACATGATTAAAATCTTTAAGATCTTATCGGTTTATATACATTTGAATATTTTCTAGCACGTGGTTTCTTCAGGTTATAAACACTGCTGTGTTTTTATTCATTTTTTAGCCAGCTGTTACTAAAAAGTCCATCTACAGACCTTTCGATCTCTATCCACCGAGCGGTCAAGACGAC
Organism: Pangasianodon gigas; assembly: GCA_022758105.1. Classification (NCBI taxonomy): domain Eukaryota; kingdom Metazoa; phylum Chordata; class Actinopteri; order Siluriformes; family Pangasiidae; genus Pangasianodon; species Pangasianodon gigas. Next base: position 24,471,619 of record CM040469.1, read on the forward strand.
ATCAAGCTATGGGATCATTTCGGGTATCAGAAAAGCGCAGACGGAGAGCTGAAGGATGACGGAGCCCCGATCTGTAAAATCTGCCTTCGGAAAATGATCAAACCCCCGACGGGCGGGACGCCGACCACCAACATGCTGAGGCACCTTCGCAAAAAACACCAGTCGGTGTATAACGAAGTGCAGGTGAATGTCTTTATCAGCGAGGTATAACTACATAAAATAAATACGCCGTAAGTTTAACCAATAACAAATTTATCTTTTATTAAAAAAAGTCAAATCTGTTTGACGTTCGTAAGTACAAGATGACATCATACCTTAGTGAGACTTTTTGAAAGTATTTTTCACTTACTAAAAAAAATTGTTAAAGCTACTAATATTTTTACTGGTAGCTTTTTAATATTGGAGATTGTTAGCTAAATATAATTATAGCTTTACAAAAATGTGGTGTTTAATTTAAATATAGCTAGCTGCTGGCTACAGTTACACCAAGGGCTTGTTGTTTTTTAATAGATAGCTAGTTTTCTAGTTGGCTACGTTTACTTATATAAATACAAATATGGTATTAAATTAATACGCAGTAGCTGAACATCTCTTAGAGAATCTATATAGCTAACTAGCTTAACATCAGGTCAGTTTCTTAGGATAACGTCTTAATGTCTGACTGTGCATCAGGAAGCGATCACCACGCTTAGAACAGCGTGGGGTATCGAACCACCCGAGCTCCATCCACCGACTCAGAACGTCACGTCTGCAGTCTGGCAGTATTTCGGCTACCTGAAAGACGCCGACGGCTCGGTCGTGTGTGACGACTTCCCCATCTGCAAACTGTGTCAACAGAAAGTGGCTTCCAAACGACGATGCACTACGAACATGTTTAAACATCTGAAGGATTACCACAGAACCATCTACGACGAGGTCCGGGTATGTACGCGCGTCTTAAATGGCGTTGAAGCAGACTTATTCCGTCTTTGGTTAGTCTGAAAATTGCAAAAAAAAAAAACCGATGATGTCACTTCTTAGAGCGCAGTCACGAGTGAGACGTTTGAAGATCTTTTCCTGCCGACCGATCTCCATCCGCCGAGCGGCCAGTACAATCCCAAACTGTGGGAGTATTTCGGATATCGTAAAACGGCAGAGGGGAACCTCGTGGAAGACGGAGCGCCGATCTGTAAACTCTGCTTCCGAAAGCTGATTTCTAAAGGCGAAACGACCTCGAATATGATGCAGCACCTTAAAGAGAACCACAACACTGTCTACACCGAAGTACAAGTAATGAATTTTAATTCTCTACTGCTTTAATTTCTACACTATAAATCACAATATTATGATTTTTACTATTATTATTATTATTATTATGTTGTAGAGGGAAGTAAACCCGTTCACCATCGGAGGAGCCACTGAACTCCCCGAGCTTTACCCACCTGAACACAGAGTGAGGTCTGGCGTCTGGAAATATTTTGGCTACCTGAGGGACACGGAGGGTCCGGCTGACTGCGCAGGCTTCCCCATCTGCAAAATCTGCCTTTCCAAAGTGTCCAATAAGGGAAAAGTCACGGCCAATATGACCGCACATCTCAAAGATCATCACAGAAGCATCTACGATGACCTTAAGGTTTAAACTTATAACGTCCAGCGTTTACGTATTCTTATTTTATAATAAATATGGATGCAATGATGAGCTTTATCACATTAATCAGTTACAAAATATAGATATTTTGTCATTTGCAAGAGTCATGGAAGACAGAGTAATAAATATTTTTTATTGATTTTTACATTTTTTTTTAACGATTTTTTCTCCATTTGTCCTGTTTTTCTTATTTTGAACAGTAAGAACAATGAAGCATCATAATATAATCGATTATTACATCGCTGATTATTGCAATTAAAAACTAGCTAAATTAGCTAAAAATATTTTTTGTTGTTGTTTTGTTTATTAGATACCAGACAGAAGGCCAAAAGCGGTGTCGGCTGAAAATCTCCCAGAACTTTACGCGCCATCGAAACAGCCTCTGTCTCCAATCTGGGAACATTTCGGACTTCCCAAAAACGCTGACGGAGTCGTAGAAGAGGACGGATGCCCCATCTGCAGAATCTGCGGCAAAAAAGTTTCAAGCCAAGATGGAAGGAAAATGATAAGACATCTGCATTTCTGCCATTTCTCTGTGTATGAAGAGTTAAAGGTAACAGTAGGTTTCAGTCCTTCCAGGTGTTTAACATTTATATAAATCACTCAGGAATAAAACATATATATATATATATATATATATCTGCTCAGAGATAAAAATCAGGACTAAAAATCAGCAGCCAATTTTTATTTTGTTTTTCGTGAAAATTATAACCATGTGATATATTTTTCAGACCGGTGTTTATAATAATGTTTACAAATCACAAGCACCAGTGCACTTTATTGGTGCTTATTTTATATGTCACGTGTTTTTGTTTGTTTGTTTGTTTGTTTTTTACCTTTTGACCAATCAGATCGCAGGTTGAGGACAAGTGAGAAAAACACACATGGAGGACAGTGTGAGAAAAATGAGTTTGGTTAGTGAGCAAATATCAGGAGATTCACTAAAACTGAAAATAAATCATTGCCAATATTCGAACAACTAAAAATAACAGCGTGTGTGTTTTTGGGACGTTCACCGGAATGTGAATGTGGCGTCTAACTTTAACTCAGTCGAGTCGCACAAGCAACTAAAATTCTCTTCAAAGCTACAGAGAAGACGAACAACGTCCTGATCACCAGAGTGACACTGATTTTTATTTCGTTTTCTCTTATTGAGAATAATAAATCTAATCTAGACAGCAAGCTAGGCTAGATAGCTAGCTGATACTAGCTAGCTAGCGCTGCTAAGAGTGTTGTCATGGTTACGTTTTTCAAAACTTTCCCATTTTTTCTTTCTAGAACGCAATTAGAGCATCAAAGTTGGGAGTGGACGCAGGAGGCCAACCCACCGACCTTCACCCTCCCTCCAAGAGCGTCCGCTCGTCCGTCTGGGAATATTTTGGATACCTGAAGAATCCGGACGGCACGATCAACGTGGACGGACGTCCGATCTGCAAGATGTGCTTCCATAAAGTGTCCAGTCACGGAGGAAACACAACCAACATGTTCAAGCACCTGGAGGACAAACACGGGCTTAGTCAGTAGCGGACGAGCTGATTGGATAAATGTGTCGGGGGAGGGAGAGAGGGGGAGGAACGATTCCAAGAAACGGAGTAAAAAAAAAAATCTGGATGCATGTAAACCTTGTGGACAAGAGGAATATGTTTTCAGTTAATAATTAGCACTGGAGGATTACACGACGCGTTAAAGGAGAATTAGAGAAAAAGACTCGATCTCGTGCACACGCTGATGTCGTTGTGCCTGGTTTTAAATCACTGTTACCTCATATTCACTCCAGAAAATAAAAAAACAACTCTAGTCTAGTTCAAATCATGTGTTCTGTACAGCTCAAGAGGTAGTATTCATACTCTGAGGTAAAGACACGTTTAAAAATAAAAAAAAATGTCTGTAGTAGTTCAGTCAGGTTTCAGTAAATCAACACGTAGGCAGATTGTTCTGTTCCTTTTTCCTGTCTGTCCTTTTAATCCAGAACTTCCGACCAATAATTTCACTGACTAATTATTACAGTTAAAACTTTAGAAAAGCTACAGCTTGGGACACCGATGGAATTCTGACATGGAGATTTGGGACTGCAGTTTAAACCAGGACTTTGAGACAGTGGACGTTAAAGATGGAGATGTACAGCGTTAGTCATGTTTCCCTGCACACCGAAAGTCTGACGTTAGCGTAAGACGGTTAGACCCACCTACACACATCACATAAACAGCATTTCGTAGCACTTCCTCCAACAACACGTGGCTGGAAACTAGGAAACCTGGCGCACAGAGACTTTGAGGATCGGTTGGTAGGAGATTCGATGTTGTAACAACTTCCTGTTTTCAAAAAAAGTGGTAATGAATTGTTGATGGGAGAAGAGAAAACTCCAGCGAAGATCTGGAGGCTTGCGTGAATAAATGCAATGCGAGACGAATTTCAGTGTAATGTGGCTGCTATGAATTTCTTTCTTGTCTTTGTCCATTTAATTAACTACATTAAAACTAATGACATGGACGTGGAAATGTGAGCGAAATGAAGAAGAAGAGCAAGATGTTTTCTGTTCATTCTAACGAGTCGTTAATTTATTTCGTCGTCTTGTTTTGTAGCTGTAGCTAATGCTGTTACATTTTTTTTAATCACTTGCTGTTCAGTGTTTTTTTTTTTAAATCAAACTGTTTCTGAGCTGTTCATGAATTTATTCATTTTCAACCATCTTCGTTTCCTTCGTCTACTAAAAAGCTCATGAGTGTCTTCTTCGCTCATGTTTATGATTCTACACTATAGCACTGAAACATGACTTGTGTCATATATATAAAAAAAAAAAAAAGTTCTCGCTGTCAAATATTGCAAATAATCCGTCTGACTGAAGGGAGTCAGATTTCCCTTCACTACTAGTGAGATCCCGTCTAGTGAATGAACAGTGAATGTCTAATTATATCTTTTTAACTCGCATGCGTTTTTTTTCTCCCAACTTTATCTTATCATCTTGCACCTCGTGTGTATTCTGGCGTCTTTCACACAACCGATTTCACAGCACACAGGTGATTGTGAGAGTCCTAATCGAGTTATCAAACTCAGAAAACCTTAAAATGTGTTTATTTACACCCAGATGTTCTCTCTCTCTTTTATACGACTCAATATTTTTCTTCTGTGTAGCTTCTTAGATGAGTTTTACGTACCGCGTGCATTACCACGAAACTGCGAAAGATGTGCACAAAAACACAAATCACACCATTTCCAAATAAATCAGTATTAACAGATTTGTAGAAGTCTGAACTGGTGCACCATGACATCCTTGAATAACAGATGTTATTGGATGAAATGGTGAAACGGAGTGATTGTCTTCCTTATCTGAACTCACAGGACAAGAGTAAAGCGAACTCTCCCGGAGAGCGAGAGCGGCCATCTTGGCCAGTTGAGTGTGAGGTAGAGAGGAGCTTAGCGTCTGTTAGCGGTGAGAGGAGACTTCCAGCTGCGATGGAGCCTCCCGTATTTCATCCTCCTTCAGGCATGGTTAGTAAACGCTACGCTCAGCAAGGGTGGGTGTGTAATCAGTGACACAGCGTGCACATGCACATACTGAGCTCTGAGCCTTACTTCAGATCCAATACACACTTCACTCCATTCAGCAGGTGCCTGATAAAGACCCCAGTCTTAAATAGTCTTAGTTAAAGCTGAATTTTAGCACTTTACTCTCCTCAGACTTGTGTGTACTACGTTAAATTCACTGTTCCAGTGCTTGAGATGTTTCTCCACATGCTTGTGTTTGCGTTTGATCACAGGAGAGCGCAAGTGTTGGTGAAACACAGAAGAACGTACTGCTCGAGGTCCTCAGCTACTGCAGGGTAAACTTCCAACTTCCTGCTCAGCCTTTACATCAGGGGTGTCCACATTTCCACCTGATTTAGGGGCGTGTCTAGAGACGGCACCGATCCGATACCCAGTATCCATATTTGGCAGATACTAAAAAAAAAAAAACATGGATATCGGAGAAAATATATCAAATATATTGGATCTTTTAACAAATGGCAAAGATTGAGATTGGATTTTAAAAAATAATTTTTTTTTTTTTTTTTTTTTTGGAACTGGGAATGTTTATATATAAAGAGACTTGACTTGTGTTTGTTTTGTTAGGATTGATTTTATTATATTTTTACTTTAAAATTGATTATATGACAATGTAAATGATTTTTGTATAAAAAGTGAAACTGCAGTGCTTTGGCGTAAAAAAGAAAAAGTAAGAAATTATGGGATAGATTTTGTTTCAGAAAAGAAATAGTGGTATCGTGCTATCTCTAGGTGCATCCCAAATAATCTAATTAATCCCTCTTGATTAACCTTTAAAGTTTCCTAATCCTTCTAATTCTTAAAAAGCACTTGGAGGAGTCGAGGAACGAGGAGATAAGAGATACGAGGCTTTCTCCATCTGGTCCCCAGTAAGAAATGTTTGGATGCCCCTGACCACGTAGACAAAAATCATCAAAAATCCTTTTGTCTGTAATTTAAACTTCAGACATTATTTAAATAATTAAATACTTCACTTTCCCTCTCCGTCAGTTCTTGCATGCGGCAGTGCAGAGGCTCGAGCAGAAGATCGACAACCTGCAGTCCAAGTACAGGAATCCGGAGATCTCAGAAGAGGTAGTGCAGCTTTCACCTTCACTTTCTGCTCACCAGCTTTTCCTCTAATTTAAAAAAAATAAAAGATCATGTGGCAGCGTTTGTGATATTAGTAGCTTGACGAAAGCACTGTATCACACTGGAAACATATGAGCTTGATACAACTAGAAGTCTTCACTAATCCCCAGAACTACACAGGAACCGAACGTAGCTTTGCTGCTGTAAATCTGAGCAGCTTTCAGGGTTCTTGCGCAGGACACGTGTTTGACGTAGGGTTAGGGGGGTGTAAATTTAACTTGTAAGCTTTGAAAGAAAGAATTGAAAGAATTGAGAGAATTGCAAGAGCTTTGATTCTGCAAGTATGCAGTGGTTGTGTATGTGGTTCATTCAGAATGGAAAGACACAGCATCGTTCAGGGTTCATTCAGGGATTTGCTGATCACTTTCTGTTGATATTCTTTTTTTTTTTAAATAAACTTTTACAGCCGACGGTGGCAGTGAGAGGCGGTCAGCTCTCCTGGTCCCTCGCTCAGCGTCTCGGGCCTTCACCTCAAACAAAACCGCTGAGAAACTCTGCAAGGGGGCAGGACGCAGCACATGTCCTTCCTCACAGCGTCGGTGGAAATAGGAACAGACGCAGGAGACGTCGAGCTCAGAGAACGTCCGAGCCGAAACAGGAAGCGGCCAGAGATGCTAAAGAGGAGGATCCACGAGATAACGACGTGCAGAAGAGCAGCAGAGCGAAGCGTCAGAGAAAACAAAGGAAACGTCTCGCTGCAGCTGGATCTGAATCTGAGGAGCCACTGAGCGTAAAGGAGGAGATCCGTAATGCAGAAATCAGTGAGTGCTGAATTCTGGATTCTGATTGGTCAGAAGGTGTTGATTCATTTTCTATAACAGCAGCTCTAACAGTACTGCAGCTACAAATCATAGGTTCATTTACTAATACGTTATTGTTTCTATAGTAACAGCTCATTCACAGGGACTCGCACGGCAGACGCTCCACTGATGATAAACAAAAAATGTGTGTAAGTTTTCCGACATCTTCAGGACAGAAGAGTTTACGCTTTGCGGTTTCTAGGTAACATGACAAGCTACGAATTCTGACCACTGTATTGAAAAGGTGGCAAAAATTTATTCATTAAAATTACACAGAAAAGGAATAATTTTAGGCTTCAGTATGTTGAAAGAGTAGAATTAAAGCTGACTAACAGCGAGATGTAACCATAGCAACAACTGTGTGATCGTAGCTTAAAAAAAATGACAGTCTATTTGTTTTCTCTCATCTTTCAGTTGTAAAGAATAACGAAGTGCACAAAGCGTCGTCTCGTGTCCAAGATCGCCTGACTTCAGGACGCGTCGTGGGACGTTAGCTCTTCGTTACCGCGTGTGATCGAGGCTCGTTTCACACTTCATCAGGATAAACCTTATCTGTTTTTATTGTCTAAATATAACATTTGAATAAAGTTTCATTGTTTTTTTTTTATTAACAATTTCTATTCAAGTTGGAACTGTTTCTATTTGCAAATAAATTAAAATGACATTAACATTGCTTGTGTATTTTTTATGCATGTAGTCCTTGCAAAAAAAAAAAAAAAACTCTACAAATCGCAAAGTGATCAGGCGGTTGTGTTGTTGTTGTTCGAGGTCATGATGTCATCAGGGTCGATTCTCATGCCTGTTTGTGACATTTCTTCAGAGTGTGTCTGGTTTTCCGGATGGCGCCGTTGATGGCGTAGACACACGCCTTCCAGTTGGGTCCATCCTCGTCCAGCTTCATGTAGGGGAAACGCTCACACAGATACTCTAGACAGAGAGAAACACGGCTTTATTTATTCTCTTTCCTTTATTTCCTTCTTTCTCTCTCCACTCACTTTCATTCTCTATCCCTTTTCAATTATTATTATTATTATTATTATTTAATTCCCCCTCACTTTGGTCACATCTGTCACCATTTTCAATCTCATGATTGATTTCAATCCCATTTTCAATTGTGGAAACTTCATTCATTCATTCATTCATTCATTCATGTTTCTTCTTCTAAAAACAATATTTATTTATTTATTTATTTTTTCTTGGTCTAATTGTCTAACCACCATTTCCATGTTTGACAGTTTTTTAGCTTTTCTAGCTTTTTTGCGCTTCTACTTCACATTCCACACATTCATGTTCATGAGTTATTTTAATTGTTTTTTTTGAAATATATCGTGTTTTTGTACATACTGTAAAGCCCTTGAGTTACACTTCAAATAAATATTTATAGTAACTTGTCACTGAAACATGCTACAGTAATATTACTACTGCTCAGTTCTCTGTTTGAGTTAGGATCTGTGTTATCTGAGTTACATTAGCATGATCCACGGTGTTTACGTTACAATAACATGACCTGAGTTACATTAGCGTATTCTGAGTTGTGTGATTTTAGTTCTCGTTATCTGGTGTTATCTGAGGAGTTTGAGCTGGAATGATCAGAGTTTGGAATAAAGTTAGCATTACCTAAGATTATTGAGTTATTATTTGAATTAAAAGCTATTTGAGTTAACATTATCCGAGTTGTTAGTGTTGCCATTATTTCAGTGCTGGAGCAGTCAGTGATGTGGTTGGAGTGTTTGTGTGTTAGAGAGAGAGAGAGTGTGTGTGTGTGTGTTAGAGAGAGAGAGAGAGAGTGTGTGTGTGTGAGAGAGAGAGAGAGTGTGTGTGTGTGAGAGAGAGAGAGAGTGTGTGTGTGTGCGTGCGAGAGTGTGTGTAGTTGGTGTGTCTCACCCCTCAGTGCTGAGATCTTGTTGTGGTCCAGAGGCAGGATGCCGTACTTGGCGTTGCCGTACACGTTGCTCTGCACCAGCACTTCCTCTGGGAAGATGAATCTGATGAGGTAGCGAGCGACGAGTGGAGGATTCGGCCTCTGTAACGCTGAGTACATCGCAAACTGAGGCACCTTCACGTCCCGATCCGGATGACCCAGATACACTACAGTCAGAGAGGAGAAGAAGCTGATTAGCACATCAGAGAGAGACGAGACTGAGACTGAAAGGAAAATTATCTTTAAAAAAAAAATCCCAATGGTTTAAAACATTTCTCTGAAGTCTTGAAGGGGAAGTTAAAGTAAAATTAAAGTGAGACGAGTTTTGTACAACTTCCTAGCTGCTTATAATTTCCGTTCAGACTCACCCTGAGCACCCGGCTCATAGGAATGGTCATTTTCCGACAGCGGCTCTTCATCAGACTCTCTTTTGAGTTTGTTTTTAAGCGCTGTCGTCTGCTGTAAGTCATCGCTGTCACCGTCTGAGAGCTCCACGTCGATCTCGGCAGTGGGCGTGGGTTTAAATTCTTGGACTGATGCCACTTGTTCACTCGGATCTCTCACCACTTTAAACTGCAAAGTAACGAAAGTAACAATGTGATAAAGTCACGGTACAATCATCATCCAACACAATATGGCTTACAGCAGTGGAGTCAAACGCATGTTGGGTAACAGACCACGTCACACTCGGTCCGTTTGTCAAGTGGGACGGACGAAAAACTGTTTAGTAGATCAATAACACAGTAACTGATCGTAAATGTTCATGTTCGTATTTCATCAACAAAAACACATGAACTGACTGCAATTCATAAAATCATATATGTTACTAATACTGATACCGAAATCAGGGATCTCATGGAACGTTTTATTTATCTCTGTTTATGTTTCTCCGGATTAAATCATGGCCATGAAAAGCTCACACATGAGAGTAGCTAACGCTACTAAGCTCGCTCTTTATAATGTTAGCTAGCTCATGTTAAATGACGTGTATTAGCTAGATACACTAATTACCTTAGACTGAGTACAAAAAAAACAAGTGCGAATAACATTTAATAGAATCTTATTTGGATAGAGACCGAAACTTCTTGAAACTTGTGATTCAGTGGCACAATTTGAGACTAAAAGTATTTAAAAAATGGCAATTATATGGAAGATCCTGTGGCTCAGTTGGGTGATCGTTGTCTCTGGAGCAGGAGGTTGCTGGGTCAACTCTCAGCCGCGTCGAGAGGATATGCTTGTGTAGCAAAGTAATGGATTTGACTGAATGGGAAATAAAGTGGGGAAGAAATCAGCTACTTCTTTCCTGAACAGTTCCTCTTTCTTTGGTTCATGAGGTTAAGCATCTCTTAAGCCAAATGTGCGTTATACAAGCCAGACCTGCGGCCCTCGGTGATGCACTGGTTAGAGCTGTGGTTTGTGCAGGTGAAGGATCAATATGAGTAATGACTCTAACTACTGCATATAAAGTAACTATTATTACTAATTAACCAAAGACCTATAAATAGGTGCATCTTTATTCTTATGATTGGAATATTTCAAGCAAACCATTGAGAAGCCAAATGAGTGCTTCGGTGTGAATAAAGGAAACCATTTTATACAGTTCCCAGTAAGCACACAGGTACAGTCCACCAACCAATGTCAATTTGTTGTTAATGTCGCTCCCATAGCTACACTTCCTGTCACTTAGAGAACAGGAACTGAGGAGACGTGAACGCTGAACCCAAACATTGGGAGCTGAAAGAAAACAACCATTTCCTCTTCCATGAAATGCTTCAGTGTCGTCTCTCTTTTACTTGGACTGTTGAGCCAGTTATTAAGACAAAAGTCCAATAAGTGATCTTATCACCTACTCTGTGGTGGTGCAGTGGATAGATACATGGTCTCAGATGCTTGAGGTCCTTGGGTCAAATCTTCATTTTTGCTTGCGGGCCAGATTAAGTAGACAAAAGTGAAAATTACTATAAATCAACCTGTTAGTAAGAGATTCTGTGGCTCAATTGGCTGAGCTTCACCTCTGGGTCAAGAGGTTGCTGGTTCAAACCCCAGCCAGGTCTCCAGGATATGAGTGTAGAAGGTTCAGTAACAGATGAGTCAAGCACAAAGTGCAGGAGTGCTGTGGAAGGTGCAGGATGGTGTGACCCTGAATGGGGGGGTAATATCCGGGCAGCTGCCCCCCCAGGGTCTGGAAGGATGAACACAGGGGGTTATAGAGCTTAAAGAGAGTATGCCAACTTAGTTTTATTTACAGCCTATATATGCAAAACTATCACCCACACCTTCTTGAGGGCCTCAAACACCATGTTCCCCTTTAACCACACCCATTCTTTCTTTCTTTCTCTCTCTCTCTCCCCCCCCCCAACCACCTGTTTTTTTTTTCCCCCCCTCCTCAACCATCTGCTTCACCACCCAGCATCACACCACTCACACAGTGTGGAACAAGCCAGATTTGAACCAGCAACCTCTAACCTCAGAGGCAAGGCTTTTACCACAAAGCCATCAAGTCCCACACAGAGCAGCTGATGCTGTAGGACCTTTGTCTTTTAAAATGAATACTACAACAATAAAAAAAAATAATTATTATATATATGCGTTTAAAACTTTAGATTTTTGTTGCCGCTATCTACTTGGCTCCGCCCCTTCAAATGTTACAACAAAGAGCTTCTCATGTTATCAAGAAACCACAAAGTGTAAACTTGGTCCTCTGTCCTGAAGATTACATTTAACCTTTACAAAGCAATGACACTGGAGAATCCTTCCATAAATATTAAATAAAACATTAGCTAAAGTTTTAGTTTTGCGTACCTTACGCTTTCTGTCCTTCAGGCGAACATGTCTGGCTCCTTCGTTCATAACAGCCAGACAGGCCTTCCAGTCTTTACCTTTCTCACGCAGGTCATGTTCTGGGTATGTCATCTGCGCCCACTCTGTGGGAGAAAACAAACAAAAAACGGTCACTTGATACTGACTAAAACAGCAAGTTTACACATTTATAACCCAAAAACTTCAGCCAGTAACATTTCACATAATATCCAGAGAAATCAGAGAAATTAATTATTTGTCTTGTTAGTAAAATATTTGCCTAGAGATATTAGTAATAAAAAAAAAAAAAAATTCTTTTTTTTTTTTAGTGAGTCAGATTATTTGACTCGGAGCTCCAATAAGAGTTGACTCTTTCAACTCAGTTTTAAACCAGACAAAGTTTGCAATATTTAACTGTGAAACAAAACTAATGCAGGATGTATGAGACATAATGACGTTTCAGCTCCATCATTTAGCTTTTTTTGTAAAGACAAAGAAACAAAGGATTTTTTAAACAAAAGGACTTTACAGTGAGTCTGAGCAAGATAAAGTGCTTACTGAAGATGAATGAATTCACGCTAATGATGAGCTCAGGTGTTCAAAATATATTTCCATGGAAATATTTAGATTAAATTACAGTGCAGGAATAACTACATTGCTTACACCTAGTAGAACAGTGAACAGTTTGATAATTTCAACAAAACAGACTTCATGTGAAAACTGTAATGAATCTTCATGTTTACACAACTGCACTATCTGTGCATGTAGTACACAGTTATAGAAGGAATGATTTATAATGGCACTATCGGGTGTCACCCAGATGAGGATGGGTTCCCTTTTGAGTCTGGTTCCTCTCAAGGTTTCTTTCTCATATCGTCTCAGGGAGTTTTTCCTCACCGCCGTCACCTCTGGCTCGCTCATTAGGGATAAATTCACAGATTTACAATTTATATCCGGAATTTATACATTTCTATAAAGCTGCTTTGTGGCATTGTCCATTGTTAAAAGCGCTATACACATAAAATTGAAATGAATTGAATTGAATTTGTGGAGATCCTAACAATAAAACCCAAATTTCTACGTAAATTGTAACTGCATGAATGACTGACCTCCAAACACACTGTACAGCACTAATGATGCAAAAAAATAAATAAAATAAATAAATAAATAAATAAATCACTTTTTCTGTTTGCTAGTTTTTAGATTTACGTTTCTGTTTTTTTCAGTTTCAAGAAATTTAAATAAACAACTTCAGAATCATTTAAGGAAGCCCTGTTGATCTAAAACACCTAGTATCGGTTTTATTATTGATCATATAAAATTTTTTGTTTTGCAATATTTCCTCCCGGTAATGAAGGAGTGTATAATCGGGATGACGCTAAAATGTGTGTGTTAGTGTCTCACCTCGTATGGCGTTGATTTTGTCTGGGTTGAGTTTTTTTAATCCTCTAGCCGTGTATCCTCTAATGCTCCCGTGCAGCAGCTCCTGACGGGAGAAAAGGCTGCGCATGAGGAAGCGAGCGGCCGCCGTCGGCCTCGCCATCGCGCTGGCCATAATCAACACGCTGCTGGGGATGACGAACTTCCTGCTTCCTGGAGGAAAAATAAGACAGTGTCATTACTTAATAAATGAAATTAAAAATGACTTGTTATTACACTTACAGCTATTACAGTTATTACGCTTAGTGTTGCTAACCAAATGTCTAACCAAATGTCTCTGGTTTCTGCCATTTTGAAATTTGTGAAGGCACGACGCCTGCAGAAACAAGACAGAACTGTCTGGAACGCCAACATTTTCCTCAGATGTGTTGATAAATTACTAATAAAAGGCACCGTATAAATAATATTACACTGTTATTGCACTTAGCGCCAACTGCTAACTAAATTCCAGCAGCTTCCGCCATTTTGAAACGTCAGTTATACAGACACAGTGACTGCAGAAACAAGACAGAACTGTCTGGAACGTCAACATTTTCCTCAGACGGGTTGATAAATTGCTAATAAAAGACTCTGTATGAATAAACTGATACTGTTCTTACGCTTAGGATCGACTGCTAAGCCAATTCCAGAGGCGCCATTTTGAAAAACGTCAACGTTACGTCACAACTCGTGAACCTGCAATGTTGTGAAAAACACACGACTGGGCTGTTTACGTGGAACGCTCAAGAAACGCACCTGCGGTTGCGTTGTGTCGTTGAGGATCAGGAGTTTTCTGGCGCTGATGTAAGATTTCCCTCACGGTTTGCGGAGATGCCGAGTGTCCAGCGTTGGTGTCGGGATGATCTTCTGGAACGTTGCGCTGCTGTAAGAGCATCTCTCTCACAGCTCGACATGGTGAGGGGGACGAACCTGACTGTTGGGGCTGATTCTGAGACGGTGAGGGGTGTGTGGGTTTTTCTGAGCTAACGACAAGGTCTAGGGTTCTTGAACCTTCAGGTGATGGAGGAACCGAGGGAGGAACTTGGTGATGGACGACATGGTAGGTCGTTTCTGCTGATTCGTCATTTATCTGGTCGGCCTCTGTATCGTCCAGCGTGTAAATCTTCAGAAAGAACAGAAAGAGTTTAAATCTCTGTCTCGAGTGCTGAAATTAACGTCATTAGTGATCTTGCTCGTACGTTAGCCGTAATAAAAACATCTCAAACACTTGAATAAAGCATCTTAGAAGACCTCTGGATAATGTTTATTTTATTTTCAGTGTTATCAGTGTGAAGGACGGTGGGTATTACCCATAATGCACTCCAAACATACACCAGGTTTAACAATGAGTTAGCAAAGTTTTAGCTATTTCTAGCTAGAGATCGTACGTGTTTAGCATCTCTGTGTCCTCTGTCAGGCTTTAGCTGACTGTGTTACTTGATTGTATCTTAACAGATCAGCAGCCAGTTAACTAGAAGGTTATTATCATTATTTAGTGAGATACTGAACAGCGCAAACTTACGATGCTCTCTGTGACACTGTATCACAACATGTATATTTTACGTCTTTTTGACATCTGTTACTGTTAGAATTAATTCTAATTCTCTTCTGTCAAACATGTTTAATGACTCGGAGCACAGTATTAACGACATCTGACAAACTTTCATGTATCTTTCACATATCTAACAGCTGAAATCAGCGAGCCATGACCACATTTACGTATAACCCTGTTTTACATGATGATGATGATGATGATGGCTAATGTACTAACACACCGAAAAGCTTGTAAGCTACTCATCCCTGTTAGCTAGCTAGCAATTATAGCTACAACTAACCAAATCTGCCGACTAACAAGCTAACAGATTTGACAGAAAAATTTTATGTTACATTTAATGTTTTTAAAATAATCTGTGATGTACGCTACATTAGCATTCATTACAGCAAACAGTTTAATCTCTGACATTTTGTGCTAGTCGAGGAACGATATAACAGTAGCTAACTTGCCGTTACAGTTAGAGGTGTGAATCTCGATACGGTACAAATCTCAGTATGTAGCATATGATACAATACTGTACAAAATCCATACAGTTCAACAATTTACAACTAGCCACACTTTAATTCGCTACTGATCCGATCCGATCCGATCCGATTCAGCACCGATAAGACTCAGTGTAAGTTTTAAGCTAATGTTTCTGGTTCATTTTTTAGTAGTTTGTAAACTGAACACATAAACATCGTGGCGCTTTCTGTTCACGCTACATTAAGATAGATCTTACGCTCGACTGGAGGAACAGGATTGAGAGCATCGTTAGCTTCTGTGGCCGGTTTTACCTCGGACTGATCCTCCTCAACGTGTATCTGATCTTCCTGAATGTGCGTCACTCTCGCCTGCAGCAGCTCAAACTTCTCATCCAGCTTCTGAATGGCCTCGTACATAACCTGGAGAAAACACAACTCAGTATAAAACCCAACAAACATCAAGTATGAAATAGAACAGCATGTGTGGTGGTGTTACAGAGTCACCGTTACCACCCCGAGGTTGATTATTTTCCTATAACTGCATGTCCTGAAGTGTTTTATTCCTCTTACGCCACAGCAACTTCCCAACAATTACAATTTTTAGTTATTAAAAATTGAGACATCATACTTTTTAATAGTTACATTTAATGTTACGTTAGTTCCTGTTCTCGCTTACGTTATAGCAGCTACAAACTCTCACCGGCCTCTCTCCTCTCTCAGGAAGTTAATAAGACAAAAAAAACACAGTTTTACTGAGAAACCGCAAAGAAGCGTAAACTCCTCTTTCCTGAAGATTTCAGAAAACTTAAAGTTACAGCTTTACCTCTGATTGTTACAAAGCGCTGACACTGGAGACTCCTTCCATACATGTTACATTAACACATTTCTCCTTACAGCAAACTTCACCATATCAACGTTTTTTTAAAAATCTGTTTATATGGAGCTTCCGCTGTACACGTCCCTGTGAATGAGCTGTTACTATGGAAACAATAATGTAGAACGAGTGCATTAATATTAATATAAACCTGTGATTTGCAGCTGCACTACTGTCAGAGCTGCTGTTATTGAAAATTAATCAAAACCTTCTGACCAATCAGAATCCAGCACTCAGCAGCGCTGTGGTGTAACAAGAATTAGGATTTTGTTACCTGACAGTAGGCGAGGATTTCTCCCAGAGTTCTTAAAGGATCGGTGCCAAAGATTTCTGTAGAGGTCTCACTTTTGCCCTTCGGACAGAAAGAGAAAAAGTTTCTGACTTTATAGCGATTAATGTACAAAGTGTAAAGAGCTTACTGTAATGTTCAGGTAAGTGAAAGAAAATGACGTAGTAATAAATACTGAGCAGAATTCTAACTCTTTGCACTTTAACAAAAACAAATAATAATTCAGACCTTTTGAAAAATGATTCCTGATTTTTAATCATTTCCAGACTTGATAAGGTTCTTGCTAATTTTTATTCCATGAACTGTATCAGGAAATGTGACACGCTTTAGCGAACCCTTTTTCAGGTCTAGAATTGAGTACCTTTATATTTGATCCTTTTACACACTTTCTTGGTGTGAACTGGACCTTTATAACAGTGCTAGCGGTGTCATTATTAAACATGAGCTAGCTGTAAATGCTTACACGATAAAAG
>CM040469.1:24491013-24492984 GCA_022758105.1 Pangasianodon gigas
GATGATAATAATAATGATGTTGATGATGATGATGATGTTGATGATGATGTTGATGATGATGATGGTGGTGTTTTCAGTCTCAGTCCTCTCATAATCTTCTTTCAGATGTTCTCGTGTTCTGATCCTAGAACCACGTTTTTTTTCTTTTCTTCTTTTCCTTGTAATCATCTTTAATCATCATTATCTTTAATATCTGTAATTTTACATGAAAGCACACACACACAGTGTTGTTTAAAGCAGTCACATTTATTGGCGTTCTCTGTACACACACGCACACACACACACACACACACACACTCACACACACACACAGCAGCTCATCACGCTACTGTACAGCTTAAGGGCATAATTTCCACGAAGTTTACTAAAAATAAATACAAGACTCAAAACAGCTCCAAAAAAATATACAAAAGCTTGGAATTCATGTAAACTCTGAAAACATTTTTTTTTTTTTTTACAAAAAGTAACATTTGAAAAAAAAAGTCTCATATATATACACAAATCTGTACAAAACTTACAAAAGTGATGTTTACTGGTTGTTCAAAGCTTTCGGTCAGAGTGAGGCGTCGCTCGTACCAAAACACATACACACACACATACACACACACACACACATACTATCAGCATTAACGACGTGTTTCTCACCGTCTGTGTGAGTGCTGGTGTTCTGGTCTACAGAAATGTGCCCGATGTGTGTTTCATGCACTGTTACGACTCTTCTGAGTGTCACAGCCTTTTGAGGAAGCTCGGTTTATAAACTCAGATTATTTATTTATTTATTTAATTTTTAGTATAAATACTTTTACTACAGCAAAAGACAAAACTTCATATAGTTGTCTGTATCAGTGCAATAACACAGTTTAGCATGTTGGAATGAATATTTTTCTCTGCGTTTTTGCGTTTTCAGCGTAAACCGACAGCAAATCGTCTCTCGTGGCGTAATTATTAGCTTTGTTAACAGATTTAGCAAACTTCCACCGTTTCACTTTATACAGCTAAAGCGTAAACAACACAGCATCCCAAACAGCTCCCTACTGGACATATAGGGTCTTAATTAAGGCTATAACACTTTGTACTTTTATCTGTTTATAGTTACACTTAATGTCCATGAAACCCTAGCAGCTATAAACAATCATCCCTTCACCAGCCTCTTTTTTTCTAAAAAAAAAATCAAAACAAAAAAATGCAGGTTCTCGTGTTACCGAGAAACCGCAAAAGGTCCTGAACTTAAAGTTACAGCTTTACCTCTGACTGTTACCAAGCGCTGACACTGGAGACTCCTTCCATAAATGTTAAATGTCTCCTTATAGAAAACTTCACCAGATCAACGATTCCACGCGTTTTTAAGCCGTGTATGTAGATCGTAACAGTGAATTTACTGTTACTATAGAAACGATAACGTATCAGAACGAGCGCATTAATATAAATCTGGGATTTGCAGCTGCGCTACTGTCAGGGAAAATTAATCAATTAATCAACAACTTCTGACCAATCACAATCCAGAATTCAGCAGCACTGTGGTCTAACAGCTTTTAGCCTACACAGCGAGTCATTTGTGTTACACTTGTGGATGTTGTGTTACACTTAACTTTATAAGCTAATGCACAGTTATGAACAAAAAAGAGCATCGGGTAACTTGGAAAAATGAAAAATGAAATTTTTTGGACTATTACAGTGCTCCAACCATCAGGATTTGGCAGCTAATAGGACACGTTAGCTTATCGTTATTACATTAAAGTGGTTAAAGTTGTCTTTCAGACCAGTGTTGGTTTCTTCAACAGAGCTTAATCATCTGATAAAAACACAATGTGAGACAAATTCATAAATAAAATGTCTTAAATTCAACGTCTTAAATGTTTCATACATCAATTAGCAGGATCTTTTTAATGAATTCGTCCCTTAGTACCGAAAATAAAGGAGGAAAATAAGTCGTTTGTTCCGTTTATAAAAAAACTACCAAATTCTTAAAAG
>CM040469.1:24507067-24523765 GCA_022758105.1 Pangasianodon gigas
AAACCGTCTCTCTCACACTGACAGAGACACGACGCAGGGCTTCCTGGTGCACAATAGAGGCAGATAATTACGGGAGGTAATGTTCCGTCGCTGTAAGACCCTGACATGATGTTTAGTGTGTGTTTAAGCCTGACGTGATGACACGTTTACACACTTTTTTACAGCTCCATTCCCACGCTGGACCAGTACACAACTTTTGTGTGTGTGTGTGTGTGTGTGTGTTTGTAATGTGTACATTAAATGCTGATTAAAGGAAACCGACTCACAGCTCAAATCTCCATCAGGACACGAGAGGAGAGAGACGACTCGTCTACACACACACTGATTAAAGATAACGACGCTGATAAATGTACACTTTAATCAGAAAAATGGAAACACACCGTTGTTTATCTCCTCGCTACTTCCTGTTCTGAACTTCTTCACTGATTGCACGACCTCGGCGTAACCCCCTCGCAGAGGTAGCAACACAGCTAACAAGAAATGACCACAAACACTCTGGCGTGTGAAGGTGTACGAGACGTCTAACAGCATCAGTGAGAAATTCTCACGTGCGCTTTGACCAATCAGAGCCCATAGCCCCGCCCACTTATTTTCTATTGGCTCACAAACCAAACGTCAAAGTAAACGCAACCAGGAACAAACACAAGTCTTTCACATCCTGCGCTGTTAAATAAATGCACATATTAAAAATAAAACAAAATTAAATTTTTTATTTTTATTTCTTTTCATTTTATTTGTTTCACTTTGGGATTTTTTAATTTATGTTTGTTATAATAATATTTATATAGAAAGGTTGTAATAATAAAAAAGCATTGAAAACTATGAAGTAAAAAGAATAGCAACCAAAAATAAATAAATAAATAAATAAATAAAATATTTTTTAAGAACAGCAAAAGAAAAAGAAGTTTAAAAATGAAAAAGCATAATAAAATCAAATAATTATCAAATGTATTTATGTTATTAAGTGCCATTTTTGTTTAACTGATTATCAATTAATTTAATTAATTACTTTCTTTTTTAACTAATAATTATTTAACATATATTAATTGTTCTTTAAATTTGTCATTATTATTAGTAGTAGTAATCAGTCTTCCCTTCTACACACGCACACACACACATATACACACACACACACGAGCGCGCGCATACACACGCACATGTACACATACACACACAAACACACACACACACAAACCCACACGTACACACACACACCTTCTAATGTGTGAAATGACACTCTTGCAAATGTAGGCCACTTGTTCACTACATCACACTCTGCTGTAAAGTGATTTATTCTGACGACTCATTTGGTCTTTACACACACACACACACACACACACACACATACGCATACACCCCCACACACACACACACACAAAAAACCACTCACTGTTATATCTGCCCGCATAAACAACTTCTTCACGCTCACTTCTTAAATCAAGTGCAGAGACCTAAATATTGGCTGTGTCCCAAACGCTAGTGTTTAATCTACATGTTCTTACTAACTGCAAGTTCATGCTAACAAGCAACGACTTCAAAGACTTCAAAGTGTTTCACGCAGCCTGGATAAAAATGGGACTAGTAGGTAAGTGTGTGTGTGTGTGTGTGTGTGTGCGTGTGTGTGTGTTTTTAAACAGTAGCTAGCATTTACACACCGTATGGTGGTGTTCAGGTAAAAAGTGTGTGTTAGAAATTTATTAGAAGGTAAAATTTACTTTAATTTTGTGTTTTTAGAGCTTATTTGTTTTCATTTTGCCAGTTCATCAGATACGAGTTTGCTTAGAGAGAAATTCCCAAATTGATCGGAGAATTTCACAAAATTCCAACTCGGAATTCCCGATCTGAAGTAACACAGGGATGTAAACCTACAACCTTTAGATCCATGATACAGACAACGCAGCTTTACCTTTTGTTTTTTATTTTACACACACACACACACACACACACACACACACACACACTAAAACCCAGATAACATCTTGTGTGAGCATTCCGTGTGTTTGGAGCAGAGGGATAAATATCTACACGGATGAAAAGTGAATCTGTCCATCGTACCTTGACGTCTCCAGAGGATGCAGCACCTGAAAGCCATGACATCTGAAATTTACACTCCTCCGCACATTCTCTCTCTCTCTCTCTCTCTCTCTCTCTCTCTCTCTCCCCCAGTGTCCTGAGCTCTACTCTCCATTCCTCCAGCAACTTTTCCATTTATTTTCTTTTTCATTTAATTTTTATTTCTTTATTTTCTTTATTGCTTTATTCCTTCTCAGGTTTCTTTTCTTTTCAGCCCGTGATGTCAATGAAAACGTTACAACAAGAAGAATTAAAAACTAAAAAGGAAAGCAAAAAGAAAAGAAAAAAAGACAAAAATAAAACGGATAAGTTAAAGTAAAGAAAACAGGAACAAAACTAAAAAAATAAAATGAAAAGGAATTTTTTTTTTTTTTTAAAGTGAATGGAATAACCGATGATCAAATTCATTTATTTTATTAATTGCTATTGTTTTTAATTTTAAACACACACACACACACACACACAAAGGTTTCAGTCATGGCTAATCCCAGGAATCAGCGTCTCCGTTCACACACTCGACCTTTGACCTCTGTGCACCTCGTTACAGCACTTTAACAGGAATCAGTCTGATCTGAGCAGAACGAGCTCTGAGGTCAAAGGTCATCCTGTGTACACTGGTCTTCTCTCATCACTAGCTGTGATTAGGATAAAGACACACACACACACACACACACACACACACACACGCAAGAAAAGAAATGATTGTTTTAAAAAAGTTCATCAGCACTTCCTGGTTCTGTGATCAGCAACTAATCAGCAAACTCCTCCTGAACTCCTCTGATCCGCTACGGAGAGACTCACTCAGGCGTCTCGCTAATCTCACACACACACACACACACACAGATTTATAGCATTGGTGTCACTGTGATTTATTAATGTGTGTGTGTGTGTGTGTGTGCGTGCGTTCAGTGTGGGTTTGTGGAGCCTCACTCAGTCCACATGTGTGTGTATCAGTGAGGTTGAAACACACCGCATGTCTGAGAGCTCAGGTTACCTCAGTCAGGTGTGTGAGGAGCCGAGTGAAAACCCGGACCGGACTCACACACTTCCTATACAACTCAACACACACCACTTACACACTGAGTACTACACACACTACACACACTGAGCACTACACACACCTCTTACACACTGAGCACTACACACACCTCTTACACACTGAGCACTACACACACTACACACTGAGCACTACACACACTACACACACTGAGCACTACACACACCTCTTACACACTGAGCACTACACACACCAGTTACACACTGAGCACTACACACACCAGTTACACACTGAGCACTACACACAAAGAAAGAGAGAGAGAAACAGACAGACAGAGAGATTGAGCGAGACAGAGAGAGACAGACAGAGAGATTGAGCGAGACAGAGAGAGACAGACAGGGAGAGTGAGAGATAGACAGAGTGAGAGAGACAGACAGAGAGAGGGTAAACGAGTGGTGTGCTCAGGTATAAAAGCTCTTTAAACTATCAAGTGGACTCGAAGGATTTGGCTCTTAATCCCACACACACACACACACACACACACACTCACACACATCGTCCATAAATATGACAATTCACACACAAAAAAAAAAACAGAGTTAACTGAGAGTTTCTGTGATTGTGTGTGTGTGTGTGTGTGTGTCTGTGCGTGTGTGTGTGTGTTGTCCAAGTCATAAACAGTTCCTCAGAAAGCACCTCTTACGTAACCGTCTCCACAAAAGCATTCATGCGAGTTTTAGCTCCTCTAGTTCCTGCACACACATACACACAGACACACACAGACACACACACACACACACACATACACACAGACACACAGACACACAGACACACACACACACACACACAGAGACATGTGCAGATCTCAAGCAGAAAGAAAGCTGAAAAAAAAAAAGAAAAAAAAGTCAGAATGAACGAGGGATGAAGTCAGAAGAGAGGTGGGAACTGTGTTGTGATTGGTTACAGTGTCACGAGAGGCGGGAACTGTACTCTAATTGGTTACAGTGTCACGCGGTGGGAACTATAGACTCTGTATGTAAAATAAAGCAAGACATGAAATGAGGTTAATGTGTGTGTGTGTGTGTGTGTGTGTGTGTGTGTGTGACGTAGCTAGGGCATCAAAACACTCGGCGTTGGCGATTGGCACGGGGAAGCCGTCTCCATGGTTATTTTTAGCCGAGTGTCTCCATGGAAACCTGCCCATGCCAGAGGAGCCCCAAGCCTTGTCCCAGTGTGTGTGTGTGTGTGTGTGTGTGTGTGTGTGTGTGTGTGTGTGTGTTTGTGTGTGTGTTAGACCTAATTATAAGAGTAAACAATAAGAGAGTAATCTTATTTACTCTAGTGGAAGACAGACAGGTGAGTTACTTACCTGAGAGAGAGACAGAAAGACAGAGAGACAGAGAGCAAGAGAGAGATAAAGAGTGACAGATGAAAGAATGGGACAGAGAGAGAGACAGAGAGAGAGACAGAGAGAGACAGAGAGAGAGACAGAGAGAGAGACAGAGAGAGAGACAGATGGTTGTTACATTAGGATTATATATCTACTTTACTGAGTTGCCAGTATAGAGGACCAACATAAGAAATCGTAGTGTCTGTGTAAACACACAATGCTCACACAAGATATTATCTGGGTTTTGTGTGTGTGTGTGCGTGTGTGTGTGTTTTGTGCGTGTGTGTGTGTCTGTGTGTGTGCGTGTGTTCAATATTTGTAAAAGAGTTAAGAGAGAGCGGGTTTCATATAACTGAGCTTAAAAGTGAGCTGTTTATCCTCCTTCAGCTTAAGACAAGAGTATGAAGTATCTCACACACACACACACACATACACACACACACACACACACACACACACACACACGGAGCAGCAGAAACAGCAGCATCATTGCTCGTCTGGGATTCTCCGTCTCTGATTGGTCGAGAGGAGGCGTCCTCATAAGAACGGGTGGCAACAATCTAGGCAGAGTTGCGCGCACACACACACACACACACAAACACACACACACACACACACAACATGTCAAATGAGGTCAAAGCCTGAGAGAAGACAGAGTGTGTGTGTTTTTTTTCTGAATGCTTAGAATAGAGGTAATGAACCTTAGAGACACACACCCTAACACCTCAAACTCTACAGAGAGCAGCAGCACGAATGTGTGTGTGTGTGTGTGTGTGTGTGATGAACCTCAAATAAACATGCTAACACCTCCAAACGTGTTCTTGTTGTTTGCCCATGAGACACACACACTCACACACACACACACAGTGGGAGTTATTATTTTATTTTTCCTGCCATCCATACAGAGACAAAATGGTATCCAAGTGGAAGAAGAAGTGATTGGTCAGAAGGTGTTGATTAGTTTTCTAGAACAGCAGCTCTGACAGTAGTGCAGGTTTATATTAATGCGCTCATTCTGATACGTTATCGTTTCTATAGTAACAGCTCATTCACAGGGACTCGTAAGCAGACACTCCAATAATAATAAACAGATTTAAAAATGTCTGTAAGCATTGATACGATGAAGTTTGCTGTAAGGAGAAATGTGTTCATGTAACATTTATGGAAGGAGTCTCCAGTGTCAGTGTTTTGTAACAGTCAGAGGTGAAGCTGTAACTTTACGTTTTCCGACATCTTCAGGACAGAGGAGTTTACGCTTTGTGATTTTTTGGTAACATGATTCTTAAAAACACTTTACAGGAACAGTGACTCTGCTTCATCACACCACCACGTCACTGCAAGTGAAGAGAATGAGTTGAGATCTCACAGAATGAAATAAAACCTCTGTTTGTTCTGCAGCCACCAGAAGGTCATCCATTATCCTCTCAGAAAACACCACTTCCCACAATCCTCTCCTTTTCATGCTCATGGAGCGAGACCGAAACCCGAGCGCGGTGTTTTCTAACAGCCACGGAGCACCTGCACTACCTGTATGGGGGAAAGTCAGCAGTAAAAACACACGCTGCTGGAAAGCTAAGAGCCCCACATACATACACACACACACACACACACACTCACACGCACACACACACACACAAGCACGCACTTCAAGGTGGTTCGAGATAAAGAAGAAGAATTCAGAGGTCCGTTACTTCCCAGCTGAGCAAACACTGCCTTTCTTTTCGGTCAAGGTGTGTCCGAGAGGTCGAAGGTCACGTGGGCGTTGTCAAGGTTCATCTATTACACGCTGCCTTCTCAGCATTCTGAAATTCGTGATGGCAAAAACACAGTGGAGCTGAAACAATCCCATCATGCTTCACAACAACAGGTGTGAATGTTTTTGCGGCCAAACTAAAATTTACGGCCAGATTTACAAAAGTTTTGCTAGCGCTTATTTACTTTGTACTCACATACGTATGTTAATGAATTAGCAAACACATTCATGGCATAGCTGATTTAAGGCGTAGCCACGCCCACAAAACTCAAGAGAGCTGAAAATGGAATAAAGATGACTAACCGGTGAATGTGAAGCGTGCGCTAAATCTTCAGCCATCACAGCGCATCACACACTAACTCCTCCCCCTTTCACGGGGTGCCATTACTTTTGTGCCACTTGACCGGCTAAAACTAGTGTGTAACTGAAATAAATAACAAACACACTTCTTGTGTAAATGCTCCTGTGATTGCATGTAAATGAATTTGACTGAAGGGCAGGTATTAAATTTGTGTAAACTCGTTTCTGCTATTACAGCGTCCGGTTCGTGAAATTCCCTCCCTGTGTTTGAAAATCCCGAAGCCTGTGAGAGCGTAACGGAGACACACTCTGGCTCTGAGCACATTCTTGGCGTGGGATCAAGCGCTGAAGGAAAGCGCACTCTTCTGACAGGGAGTGAGGGAGGAGTGGGATTTAGGACGCAGCCCAACACGAGCAGCGTTTCCTGAACTGTAACTCGATCCCTTCAGCAGGTGGTGAGAGAAGTGCAGCTTGTTTTTCTCCCAGCTCATATCACGGGAGTGGCTTCAGACACAGATCTTTTCTTCTTCCTTTCCTTCCTTACCTTCTCTCTGCTCTCTTCGTTTTTTCCTCTCATTCGTTCAATATTTATCCATCCATTTAATCCATCAATGTCTACTTTTCATCCATTCCCTTTTTTTCTACCAGGCTTCTACCATCCATTCATTCATCCATACGTCTCTACCCATCCGTCCATCCTTTCTTTTCTACATCCATCTATCCCTTGATTTTTACACCCAAGACACCATATATCCCTTCCTTTGTACATCCATCTATCCACCTTTTCTACATATTCCATCTATCCCTCCTTTAAACCATCTATTCCTTCTTTTCCATATGTCAATCCCTTTATTTTGACATCCAAGACACCATCCATCCATCTCTTTTCTTCTACCTCCATCCATCCATCTATCCATTTATCCTTTCATCTTTTCATCTACATCAATCCGTTCCACCATCAACGACTCCCGTCCAATTCATCTATCCATCCTTCCATCTCTTCTCCAGTTATTCATCCCTTTATTTCTCCACCACCCATCCTTTCTGCATATTCCATCCATCCGTCCCTCCATTCTGCCTTTCATCTTTTCTTGTCAACATCCATGCACTCCATTTTTCCATCAATTCATCTATTCATTTGTACATCCTTCCATCTTTTGACCAATCCCTTTGTTTCTCCATCCATCCATTTCTCCCCTCTTTTCTCTTTTCTTTTTTTCTCTTCTCTTCTCTAGTGTTGGTGAAATATATATTTATGTGTGTGTGTGTGTGTGTGTGTGTGTGTGTGTGTGTGTTGACCAAGCCCCAGTGTTCACAGAGGAACAGACCTGTGAGGTTTGAACATCAAAGCCACGTCCTGCTTTTCCCTCTGTTTGTGTTTCATATTTTTCTCCTTTCATCTCCCACATCCAGACAGCCGCACATCCAGACTACCTCTCTCTCTCTCTCTCTCTCTCTCTCTCTCTCTCTCCCTTTCTGAGGCTCAGCACCGTCTCAATCCCACCATCAGGCCCCCATATGAAGCAGGATTTAGGAAAAGCGGGCACAGATGGAGACAGAATGATTTTAAATCTCACTTCATCACTCGCTGTGAGAACAAGTGAGAAAAAACAACCTGAAACACAACATGTCTGCGTCAGAGAGAAGAGAAAAGATGACAGGGTTTTATTGCTAGTTTATTAAAGATTTATAAATTTATACAAAAAAATCTGAACTTTATGATTCTTAATTCAATTTTATTAGTCACATTTGTAAATCTGTAACACAAAGTTTTGTGCGCATGATTGTCATGAATAATAGTCTGTAAATCGTCATTCAAACACAACTTTGTTTCAGCGTTGTTTCAGCCCCGCCCCCTCAGATGTCTTCAGTCATCAGCTTGACCACACCCACGCCTCCTCAGCACTCAACCATTTGCCCCACCCCCTCACCTCTCTAGAATCATCTACCTGGCCTTTGCCCCACCCCCTCACCTCTCTGGAATCATCTACCTGGCCTTTGCCCCGCCCCCTCACCTCTCTAGATCTATCTACCTGGCCTTTGCCCCACCACCTCAGTGCTCAACCACTTGGTGCCACTCCCTCAGCTCTCTAGACCCACCCACCTGTCCATAGCCTTGCCTTCTTCGGCTCTCTGTAGTCGTATACCTGGCCTGTGCCTCGCCCCCTCAGCTCTGTCAACACCAAACACTTGGCCCCGCCCCTTAACACATTACAATAGTATGTGTTGTTATAATATGTTTTGCGCATGAACGTTCTAAATGTTCTAAAGTGTAAACGGCTATTTGTGATGACATCATTAGCTTGTATATCAGTACGATCTCATTTTGCTGTTCCCATCACTCACATGTTACAGCCTCCAGCATCCACAGCACTTACGTCTCACTCCTAATCCCTCCTTCAGAAGTCACCCTAAAAAGTGCTGATGTGTAACGCCCAGTCATGCTAACGGCTTTAGCAGCCGATTCAGAGCCGCAGTCTGGAAACTATTGAGAGGCAGAGAGCAGAGAATAAAGTTTAATAAAAGCCGAAGCGTCCACACCTGGCTGGTGTTGTGGTCAGACTGCAGCTCGCCTGAAGCACAGCCTGGGAAAGAGATTATTCACGGGGAAAGTATGCGCACTGAGAGAGGGATTTACATAGCAAAGAGGAGACACCACGTCTAACGGTAACCTCACACACCGCCGAGACACACGCGGCAAAACAGTGCCGAGGCAGGCAAGGGGAGAGTGTAGAGGGAGACTACAGTGGTCTGTCTCACTCTAATCTGTCTCACTCTAATCTGTCTAACTCTGACCTGTCTCACTCTGACCTGTAGCAAGGGCAAGAATTTATTTTTGTTCCAGTGAGACTTAGACATAGAAATCATTTAATTTAAGTGTTCATATGTAACAGAGAGAGAGACAGGTCAGAGTGAGACAAGTTAGAGCAAGACAGGTCATATTGAATCAGGTCAGAGTGAGACATGCCAGAGAGAGACAGGTCAGAGTGAGACAAGTTAGAGTGCGACAAGTAAGAGTGAGACAGGTCAGAGAGAGATAGGTCAGAGTGAGACAAGTTAAAGTGAGACAGGTCAGAGTGAGACAGCTTAGCATGATATTAAGCCAGTCTAAGTGATGTGATAACGGTCAGAATGAGACACACTAGAATGAAATGATTCAGAGTAAGACAGGTCAGAGAGAGATATGTTAGAGTTAGACAGGTCAGAGGGAGACAACCAGAGAGTGAGACAGGTCAGAGTGAGACAGGTCAGAGTGAGATAGGTCAGAGTGAGTTACACCAGAGTGAGTTACATCAAAGTAAGACAGCCAGAGAGAGACAGGTCAGAGAGAGACAGATCAGAGAGAGACAGATCAGAGAGAGACAGATCAGAGAGAGACAGTCTAGCATGAGAGTGAGACAGTCTAAGTGAAAAAAGCCAGAGTGAGACAGCCAGAGTAAGACATCCCAAAATGAGACAGGTCAGAAGTTGACATGCCAGAGAGTGTGTGTGTGTGTGTGTGTGTGTATATCTCTGTAGTGTGATAAGCATCATGGGCCACACAGCAGGACAGATTAAATCTACGCTACTGTGGGATTAAACTCAATTACTGCAACATATCTCCTGATTACAAACAGACAAGTGTACGTACTTCTGTGTGTGTGTGTGTGTGTGTGTGTATGTGTGTATGTGTGTGTGTCATGTTGTTTCTGGTGAGTGCTGACCTCAACGCGTCTGCTTTCTGTCACCAAAGTGAAACTTTCCTCCTGTTCAACAGTACAATATACAATGTATAGAAAACTATTTATAAACAAAAGCTTCATAGTAAATAAGTGAATTTTAATAATTTACTAAAGGTTGAGACATGAAAACGTTTGTGTGTAATCAGCGTATGTTTCATGTTTGAAATATTTACTAATTTGTTTTGTTCAAGCTACGAATTTTTTGTATTTCTGTGTTCAGAAAAAGAAGAACGTGGAATAATGCTAACAACGCAACAGCTGAACTTTGGGTATCTTCATTTCGTGTATTTATTTATTTATTTGTTTGTTTGTTTGTTCACTTATTATTTTAGTTTATTAATTTTGGGCAAAATTATCATTTTGTTATCGAAAATCGTGATATAACATTTGGCATCGGTATCAGAGTCAAAATTCTTGTATTGTAACTGGCGTAATTTAGAGTTATGAGTAATAAATCTCTCGTTATTCAGAATCTGAGAGAATAT
Source organism: Pangasianodon gigas (assembly GCA_022758105.1). Lineage (NCBI taxonomy): Eukaryota > Metazoa > Chordata > Actinopteri > Siluriformes > Pangasiidae > Pangasianodon > Pangasianodon gigas. The sequence goes on from CM040469.1 coordinate 24,517,788, forward strand.
TTCAAAAAACAGTTAAGAGTTAATAGCAAGTTTGTATCTCAGGCCCGAGTAATTTAATCTCCTAAAGCAATCATTTCTGCTCCGTGAAAACGTTTCAATAAGAAACTCCTACATGTGCCTGTTTCTGTTTGTTGTTTTTTTTTATTCTTTTGTTTAAAACCTCAGTGACGTTGTGAAACCTCCTGGAATATAAAGGCGACATTCTGATCTCGAATTATGGACTGGAAATTCAACAACTCGGTACACAATTACAACAAAAGCTCAGTTATTATATTAATCGTTTTGCAACCTCGCCCGTCCCGCTGGGTAAAAGCCGGAGTTGGAGAGAAAGAGAGAGAGAGAGAGAGAGAGAGAGAGAGAGAATGTCATGTTCTTGTTAAACAAGCAGGTGAAAAATGAAAGAATACAAAAGAAAGAATTTGCCCAAGGTTTCAGGAAATGAACATGATATATTGGAGCCAGCTGTAAGAGAGTGACAAGTTTTATTTTATTTCTATAAAACAAACACGAAATAAAGACAACACACAGACTCGTAATAGCTACTGAAAGACTCCTTTAACTGAAACGTGAGTTTTGCACAACCGATTGACGTATATAGATTTTTGGTTAGATTTTGGTGTCGCAGAAAAAAATCTCACATGATAAAAGAATTCTGTGGACAGATGTGAGTTGAAGTCTGTGGTCTTAGATGCTTAATTTCTGCAAAATCACACAGGCTGAAATTTTATACGGTACACAAACAAATGCTAACACCATGGACCAGAGTACACAAAGCAACCGGATGCTGCATTCAACACACATCCCTCACACACGGTCCTGTCAGAGCTCCATCATCACACCTGTGAGAAACTCAAGGTCACTTTATCATCCAAAATACAAAAACACACAACAAACAATGACAACAAATAATGTAAAATTTATAAAAGCTGTACTCATGACCATTACCAACTGGTTACTAATCTTTACAATGTTAGTATGCTACATCTGTACAAATTACAGCGCCACACACGCACACACACACACACACACACACCAACACACACACACACTATTTCTGTTAGTGGAATCTATATTATCACACACATTATTAGTGTCCGTTATTTATTTAAAATCAAACCCAAACAACAGAAAGGAGTGAAACCTATTGGACTGTATGGATTACACACACACACACACACACACACACACTCCTTGTGTCCTGATTCAAACCCAAACACACCATGATTGGACAGTGAAGCATAATAGCCAGCCAATGGCGTGTGGTGGAGCTCAGCATTGCTTTTGTGAGTGTGTGAGTGTGTGTGTGGGTGTGTGTGTGTGTGTGTGTGTGTGTAGGAGTGTTTGTATTGTCTGGTGGGCACAGCACAGATTGGACCAAACCGTCTGTTTACTCATTTACACTCCCACACACAGTGAAGCGACACGACTGTCTCTCTGTCTGTCACGTTCTTCTTCTTTCTGTTCACGTCTGTGAAAATCGGACATTCCTCCATTTTTTCCCTTTCTAACATTCTTCCTCAGTGTGTCTCGTTCTCTCTTTTATTCTATTTTGTGTATTAATAAACACCATCATCAGTCCAATGTGGACATGTCCCAAACCACACGCTCTATTCACTATAAAGTGAACATAAACAGTCATCAGTCCACAGTGGACGTGTCTCAAACATTATTCAACCTACGTCTTTGAACAGCGCAATGTTTCTTCTAGGGTACTACCTGTTTAAGTGCACTAGATATAGTCCACTAGACTTTCAGGTAGACCAGGAAAATAGTGCACTACTTCTTTCATATATGGTTCTGACACGTACACACAGTGTTCGCTGCTGCCTCCTCTAAACAGCTAACATCTGACATTAACTCTGTCAGCACTCCAAATCTAGTGCCCTTGTTTGGTTTATTAAAGGCAGCTTTCCTCGCACGACTGCGATTGAGCGAGCGAGTGAGGGAGCAGACGACGGAAATATGTCTTTAATTGGCCTAAACCAGAGCAGGAAATTTTTACAGGTCTGAGCAGACTGCCGTTTGAAGGTGAGCAGCGTGTAAAGATCATAACCGCGCTTGTTAAACGGGCTCGTTTTCTAATTAGGGTGCTTCGGAGGGAGTAACTGCAGCCAGGCCGAGCTGTAGGGCTTTCCCTGAACGCTGCGGCTGGAGTAAAGTCTGCTGAGGTGAAAAGGCTTCTGGGAAAATGTGGACGGAATCACAGAGTCACGGAGCGGATTCAATCTCACTGTAAAAATAAATCAGAGAGGGAGAGGCACAAAATAAAAAAGAAATTATTTAATAACTACCAAATACCTACTACATACTGATATGATGATATATAATGTCAAGATTATGATAAATGATACAATACAGAAAATCACAATACGATTTTCCGAGATTAAAAATAAATAAATTTAATTACAAACTGACTGCAAGCAGCTGATTTAATGTTAAAATTATGGACTTAATCTTTAAAATATAAAATGTTTTTTTCTCCTTTTCAGTGTTCAATTTTTTATTTATCACTGAGTTATTTCAGAATATAGTACAAAGCAACATAGTACAGAATTAGCGCTGGTTAAAGAAGTAAATGCCCTGCTGATCAATCCTAGATTGTGGATATTTTTCCATGCAGAATTTGACACTGGTCATGATACGCTGGATTCCCATGCAGGTAAAAGTGTGTGTTATCGTCACAATGCTAACCCAAGATGCTGAGAAACTAGCGCATGCTTTTTACCGCTAGACTGGAGTACTGTAACTTGTTTCTTGATCAACCATATCAGAAAAAAAAAACTAATTAGCTCAGTCTTATTTGAGTTACGCTATTTAAAAATATATATTTAAAAAGCTCAGGTGTATCTTGCTGATCTCCTGAAGCAGTATAGCCCACTAAAAGCACCAGAACTAGATGAGCTGTAAATATATAAATATACTGTAAATACAGCGAGCTTTATTTTTTAGAAGACTCCATGATGACGATTCTCCTCTGAAGGCTCATACATCACGCAGATCTACAGGTCCTCATAGGTTCTTCAGTCATTGACGACTGAGATAACCACACACACAATCTGCACAAGTGTGTCAGAGGTCATGCGGGTCATTGCAACTGGTGTGTGTGTGTGTGTGTGTGAGGGGTATTAGTTTGTGTGGGAGGGGTATTAATCGGGGCATCAGTGAGGGGCCATGAACACAAAGCACTCACTCTGCTTGGCGTGGCCTCGATCAGAGTGAAACTACAGTTAGATGGTCGTAGATCACAGTTAGACGAGACAAAAGTGTGGGAGGGGGATGGAGAGATAATGTGGCCTTTATGAAGGAAAAAAACAGAGAGAGAGAGAGAAAGAAAGAGGAGGAGAGAGAGGCAGAAGAATATCAAACGTTCATCAGAAGAGAGAGTGAGTGTGAAGATGAAAGTGAGTGAAAAAAAATCAATAAGAGAAGTAAAACAGAAAGAGCATACAAGAGAGAAAAAGTGGTACAAGACATAGAAAGAAATAGAGAAAAAGATGTGTGTGAGAGAGAGATTAGCTATACATTAATATAGAAAGAAAGAAAGAAAGAAAGAAAGAAAGAAAAAGAACAGAGGGATGTTAAGCATAAAGAGGAGAGAGAGAGAGAGAGAGAGAGAGAAAGAGATTAGTCATACATTAATATAGAAAGAAAGAAAGAAAGAAAGAAAGAAAGAAAAGAGGGATGTTAAGCATAAAAAGAAGAAGAAGAGAGAGAGAAAGTAAGATAAGTCATATTAATATAGAAAGAAAGAAAGAAAGAAAGAAAAAGAACAGAGGGATGTTAAGCATAAAGAGGAGAGAGGAGAGAGAGAGGGAGAGAGAGAGAGAGATTAGTCATACATTAATAAAGAAAGAAAGAAAGAAAGAACAGAGGGATGTTAAGCATAAAGGGAAGTACAGAGAGAGAAGGAGAGAGAAGGAGAGAGAGAGAGGATGAACGTGAGAAAAAGAGGGAACAGTGTGTGTGTGGTTTGGGACGTGTCCACTGCCTTTACGCACTATGTAGTCTCATTAGTGTACTACGCAGTGGTTAGGGAATAGTGAGTGCAGATCAGAGCGGCTGCTTTAGAGATGAGCTCATGTTGTGGCTTTCTAAAATGCTGATTTGCACACACACACACACACACACACACACAAATGCACACACACACAAATGCACGCACACACAAATGCACGCACACACACACACACAAATGCACGCACACACTCTTCTCTGTCTCTCTCTCTCTGTCTTCTAACATTGACCATTAAACTGTAATGGAAGTATGAACACCACACACACACACACACTCACACACTCACACACACACACAGACACACACACAGACACACAACACATCGGAATCTCCCAGAGACCTGCATCTAGAAATGCTTTTAAAGAGTATGTGTGTCTGTGTGTGTTTGTTGCTCCTCTTGAGTAGGAGAAGCTCTTCATCTAGAAGTGGAAGGACCGGTGTGCAATAACACACACACACACACACACACACGCACGCACGCGCACACACACACACACACACACACACTTGTAGATATGGTAGATTTTTATGGACTGGAATCAGACACACAGCACACTCACTGTTTAAGTGATTAAAGTTGTGAGAACAGTGTTGCTAGGCAACTGGGAAACATGGCTATTGAGTATAAGCTAGCTAATCTCTGAGGTTAGCGAATTATACAGCTAGCTGTTAAGTGTTGTGTATGGACAACGTGGAGACACGGCGACGGGGAAACGAGACGAAAGTGTAAGGAACGTCGACATTTACCTCAGATATGTTGTTAATTTACTAAAAATTACACTGTAATTACACTTAGCATCAACCGCTAGCTAAATCACCACAGTTTCCGCCATTTTAAGAAGCGCTGCATCACAACACGTACGCTATCAGAAATTCTTGACTTCCAGAGTATCGATTACCACACGAGCGTACTCTTACGTGGAATCTTCTCATAAACATGGCGATACTCAAAGCTAACAGGCTAGTCAAGAATTTAACATTATTTTAAAAAAAAAAAGTGTTCTAGTGCTTTAGTGTAATTCGGCATCATTTGCACTTATCTAGCAAGCTAACATACCTAGCTAATGTTTAAGAAAATTGGCTAGCTAATGGCTAGCTAATACATGTACGAGTAAAATCCACTGTGGGCGTATCCCAAACCACACACTCTACCGTACTTAGCACCCTAATGCCCTTGATATTCTTCAGTATGATGATACAAAATGGCGGACTGTCAAAAATAGTGCACTATGTAGTGAATAAGGTGTGATTTGGGACAGATCTTTAGTATGATAAAGCCAATAGCATGCACTCATTGCTTGAATACATCCTGTACTGACTTGTGTGTGTGTGTGTGTGTGTGTGTGTGTGCGCGTGTGCGTGTGTGTCTGAGGGCGTTTCCCCTCATAGGGCAGCTGGAAAAACACAGCAGGTGAAAAAAGCATCCTTTTTGATGATGTCATGCATAGCAAGCTTTACAGTCGCTACATGTTTTTCAGGTGGTGTGTGTGTGTGTGTGTGTGTGTGTGTGTGTGTTGTAGGCAAAGTGGTTAAACGGTATCACCAGCTTCTTATAAAACAGGCCACTTTGTAGTTGTAGTGAATAAGCGGTGGAGCTTATCACAAGCTTCATCATATGACATCACAACAATAGTTAACCTAACATTAGCTAGCTTTGTTAACGAACCTCATGGTTTTTCACGTACACAATATAATGGTTAGCCTCAAATTAGTTAGCTTTGTTAACGTATGTTGCCTTTTTTCAAGTAGACAATTTAATAGTTAGACTAACAACTTTCTTAAGGTCTTTAACGAACATCTTGTTTTTTCAAGTAGAACGTTAGCTAGATTGCCAGAGAACTTAGCATTTGGTTTTAATTACAAGTTTTAAGTTTAGCTAGCTTGCTAGAGATCAGAGAGCCGCTCCTGAAGAGGTAATGCTAATGATAAGTTAGTTTACGGGGTAAATGGCTAATCATCTATG
>CM040469.1:24535592-24548068 GCA_022758105.1 Pangasianodon gigas
ACTGGTCCAGTGTCCAGGCTCTGTGATTGGTCCAGTGTCCTGATGGAGCTCTGTGATTGGTCCAGTGTCCTGATGGAGCTCTGTCATTGGTCCAGACTCCTGATGGAGCTCTGTGATTGGTCCAGTGTCCTGATGGAGTTCTGTGATTGGTCCAGTGTCCTGATGGAGTTCTGTCATTGGTCCAGGGTCCTGATGGAGCTCTGTGATTGGTCCAGACTCCTGATGGAGCTCTGTGATTGGTCCAGTGTCCTGATGGAGCTCTGTGATTGGTCCAGTGTCCTGATGGAGCTCTGTGAATGGTCCAGTGTCCAGGCTCTGTGATTGGTCCAGTGTCCTGATGGAGCTCTGTGATTGGTCCAGTGTCCTGATAGAGCTCTGTCATTGGTCCAGTGTTCTGATGGAGCTCTGTGATTGGTCCAGACTCCTGATGGAGCTCTGTGATTGGCCGTGCTCCGCATCACGTTTTTATAAAAGTATACGAGGAAAGGATTTGAGTTACATCTGATTTATCACACTCTGATAATGAAGTGTGTGTGATATAAAGAAGTCTGGAAAATAAAGCTCCTTGTGGTTCATTTCTGATCATGTGTGTGTGTGTGTGTGTGTGTGTGTGGCTTTACTCTGAACCTTGTTCCCAGGGAAAAATAAATGGAAATTGTTTTCTCTCTGACTGCTATCATTGTCGGCTGCAGTTAAGGCCGAACACACACACAATGAACACATACACACACACACACACATACACTCACACACACAGATCAGGTGGTTAATATCCAGCAGTGCAGAGGTCAGTCTGGTTTGTATGGGGTGTTTATGGCTGCAATCTTCTTTAGACGGTTTGCAGGAGTCTGGCAACCACTACAAAGCACTCGCTGATTACACACACTGTATTTACGACCCACACACCCACACACACACACACACACTCTCCCCCTCTCTCATTGGGACCAAATTAGTGGCCTCACACAACCTACTACCTGCACTTGAAATGAAAGAGGAGAGAAGAGGTAAGTGGCGTTATTATCATTATTACCATGATTATTGTTGGGGAGTCATAAACACACGCGTCCACAAAGACAGGACACCAGAGTGTGTTTCATCTCTGAAATCACAGCGTATGGATGTTTCAGTGTGTGTGAGTGTGAGTGCGTGTGTGTGTGAGTGAGTGTGTGAGTGTGTGCATGCGTGCGTGTGTGTGTGTGTGGATTATTGGTTTAAGAGAATGATTTAAGAGTGAAGGAATGCCTTTGATGCCTTTCTGAAGAAATCAAACCTGACTATTTTTTTCTGAATTTTTTTTAAAGGTGAATTGTGTTACCTTTCACTATACCTTAAAACTCATAATAGATATGTCCACACACACACACACACACACACACACACACAATGAAATGAAAAATAAAATTGGCTACAATGCTCAATTCAACGTATTTAATTTAAATCAGTTTTTTTTTTTTTTTATAAGTAACAATGCCCACTGATTTGTCCGACAAATCCTGAAGCACTACAACCACTCTGTAACAGAGTTTAATTTATTTATCTCTATTTTTTGTTGCTAAATTTCTCTGGCTCAATTAAATGATGATATAATATTGATATTGTGATAAATTATGTAACAATACACTTTTCTGAGATATCACTGGTATCATCAGACATTTTCTGACAATTACACACTCTGATTAAAAGTAGCAGAGTGATGTGTTAAAGTTGTTATAATTGTAAAACAATCATGTACAGAATGTTTTATTTTCCCCTTTTTTAAAGTGTTAAATTATTTACTTTTGTGGATTATAAATTAGAAAAAAAAACCTGTACAGAACTGCTCACGGTGTGAATTTTTTTTTTTTAGAAATCTCGTTAAATACACTGTCACGATCCTGCTGCTGGAATTACTTTGTAAAGGTTAAAGGTCTGTGAACGTCTGAGCTTTGCCATGGGAAATTTCATGCCATTTATTTTAGAGCATAAATAACCCACACACACACACACACACACACACACGCACACACACAAAACCAATAATCCCAGTTTATTATCTACATGCGTCACACTACCACAGTTTTAGGGTTCATGAACTTTCTCAAGGTCTAATGCTTCATTGTATGAGCTCCACCCTCTACACCGGAATGCCGACCAGCCTCACACACACACACACACACACACAAATACACATATACACACACTCAAAAATCCACAGGCCTGCTTACATTCCAAGGCTCTCAATACAATAAATCTGTGTATCAAATTATATCAAATAAAATATTGCTTATATTAAACTTAATCAATGAGTGTGTTCGTCTGCTGATGTAGCCCATCCCCGTCAACATTTAAAGTGTTGTGCATTCTGCTTTTCTGCTCACCGCGGCTGTAAAGAGTGGTTATTTGCGTTACCGTAGCCTTCCTGTCAGCTCTCTCTCATCAACATGGCCCCTCACAACTGGAGGTTTTTCACACCATTCTGTGTAAACTCTAGAGTTTCTAAAATACTCAAACTGACACCAACAACCATGCTACAGTCAGAGTCAATGAGATCACAGAGATTTTTCCCCATTCTAATGTTTCATGTGAACATTAACTGAAGCTCTTGACCGCTATCTGCAAGATTTTATGCACTGCACTGCTGCCACATGATTGGCTGATTGGATGACTGCATGAAAAAGCAGGGGTAAGGGCGTTCTTATTAAAGTGGCCAGTGGATGTATATGAAAATAGACGACTTTCAGTTCAGTGGAAGTTTTCAGACTGAGATTAACAACTCCATGGCCTCAATCTGTCCATATGATGCGTATAAACACGCTATAAACCTCCCTGCATGTGACATGGCGCCGTCTCATTATCAGCACCTGAGCATCCATTTTCATATATTACATCATCACATTCAAATAAGGCACTTCTACAGAACTACAGGACGGGCATTCCTTCTCTAAAGCTAATGAGACTATTCATTCAGAGTGTAAATAATCTGTTTGGGAGTTAAAACACCCACCCACACACACACACACACACACACACACATACACACACACTAAGATGCTCATCTCAGCTTGGATTTCACGTTTAGTGAGCTTATCAGATTCCCACTGCTAGTGAGAAACAGAAAGAGTTTTGCTTTAAGTCTTACTCCAAACATTGCGCAACTACCACAACGGGGAAAGGAGGAGTGTGTGTGTGTGTGTGTGTGTGTGTTTTGTGTCACTTTGCATCACTTCACCATCTGCCAGAAGAACATGACTGAGGAAAAGGTTTAGTGTGATTATAGAGTGTCTGCTAACTTTGCTAATGCTATAATCAAAATGGAGTCGTGTGGCAACGTGTTTATAAAAAAGATTCTACATTATATTATGTTCCTGATCTTGAATTAATCACAACATTCTTAACATAGAAGTCAAACTTTTGTAATATTTCTGATGTTTTTTTTCCAATTAACAAAATCTATGAAAACTTTAGTCAGTGGTCAATCAATGCTAAGTGTAATTTCTGTGTAATTGTAGTTGTACAGAGCATTTTTTTGCAAATTTCACAACACATCTGAGGTAAATGTTGATATTTCCAACACTTCTGACTCATTTCCAGTGTCCCTGTGCATTCACATTATCTATAAAAAAGCCTTAAAAGCTAGCTAAGTTGTCGGTCTCAGTCACTAGCTAAGCACCTGCACAGCGTCCATATTTCCAGGTTTCCTAGCAACAGAGCTCCATACAGACAGTACTGGGGGTGTGTGTGTGTGTGTGAAACATACACACTCCAAAAGGAAGGAGAAAGTGTCGAACTTTTCCAGATTTCCCTCAAAGCAACACACACTCTGACTAAGGCACAGAGCCAGGCACGTGCACCACACACACACACACACACACACACACACACACACACACACACACACACACACACACTCTCTCTCTCTCTCTCTCTCTCTCACACACACACACACACACACAGAGTATAAGGCTTTGGTTACCAAGTTAAAACATCTGTATCTTCAGTTATCCCTCCACAGAGCTGTTGAATTCTGCATTGTGATTGGTCAGAAGGTGTTGATTAGTTTTCTAGAACAGCAGCTCTGACAGTAGTGCAGCTGCAAATCACAGGTTTATATTAATGCACTCGTTCTAATACGTTATTGTTTCTATAGTAACAGCTCATTCACGGACTTGTACGGCGGACACACCACATAAACTGATTTTTTAAAAAATTACATTTAATTGTTTAAATGTAAGTGTTAAACTTAATTGTTTTCTGTACATTTCACATTTATGGAAGGAGTCTCCAGTGTCAGCGCTTTGTAACAGTCAGAGGTAAAGCTGTAACTTTAAGTTTTCCGACATCTTCAGGCCAGAGGAGTTTACGCTTCTTTGCGGTTTCTCATGACAAGCTGCGTTTTTTTTTTTTTGTCTTATTAACTTTAAGAGAGAGAAAAAAGAGAAGCTGGTGAGAGAACGAGTGTTTATAGCTGCTATAACGTAAAGAGAACTTGTTTCACAGACATTAAATGTAACTATAAACTGCTGTTTTAGGAAAATAATCAGCTTCAGGATGGTAACAGTAACGAGTCCCAGCCCTAGCTGAAAGTGTAATTAGCTGCAAGTCTCTATTGGACAGCTTTAATGTAGCTACTGTTGTAGAGTAACCTGTCTCACACACACACACACACACACACACACACACACACGCACATTAGCAGTGATTGTGATTGAGATGAGCTCTGTGTGTGTGTGCCTTTAGGCTCTACACTGTTAAACAAAGGGGGAGGTGCATTCACAACTGCATTAACACAACAATTAAAGGAATTTAGCAAACATATACGTGCGAACACACACACACACACACACACACACACGCACATACACAAGGTTTTACAGTGTGCTATAATTGTGAGGTTTTGTTTTGACTGCTCATTCACTATAATTACAGGGTCTGATTCAAACTGAAACACACACACTCACTCACACACACTCACTCACACACACAGAAAATCAGGACTCTCTACGTGAGATAAAAGACTGGGTGTCTGAGCAGAGGTGTTCTGATTTATGGCAGTGTTTCAAATGGAAAAATCATTTCTAATCAGGATGGCATCAGGGTCGTGTTCCAATCCTAACGAGGCGTCTGAAAGGGAAGAATTAAAAGGCTGCAGGAACAAGTTAGGTCGTGTTCCCAATCAGAATGGAAAATGTGAAATGCCGCCCACTCAGGCGACACACTTTCCTAGGAAGGAAGTAAAATATGGAAGAGTCTTGTCTCAGTTCACTATTTTCATAAAATATGTCCTGATGACATAACAGACAAAATATGTGCTGCTAAATAGGGAGCACTCTGAAACACGGAGTCCTGTCCCAATCCAATTTCTGCCCACTTTAGAAGTGTAAGAAACTGTAAAATATTTACTCAGAAACAGAATGGCAGGAAGGAGTTGGTCATGTCCCAAATGAGATGCTGACTAATAAAGCAGAAAGGCATTGGGTTGTGTTCCATTGCAACATGTGCACTACTTACTGTCTGAAACAGAAATAAAGACAACGCTGCCTTATAAGGAAGCAGTCAGAGACAGGATGGCATTGGGTCATGCCCCAATCCAACGCTGAGGAGCCTGACAGGGAAAAAAAATAAAAATCAAGGGCGATGGGGCGTGTCCTAATCCAACGTCTAGATAACACACTGACAGGTGAAGTGTCTCAATTCGAAAAAGACAAGCAGCCGATGAAGGCAGCACTCGAAGGAAGGAAGGAGGGAAGGAAGGAAGGAAGGAAGGAAGTGGTGTCTCAAATAATAACAAAAACTCTGGCCAATCAGTGCTTCCTGAAAGCTGAAAGAGCAGGGCATTGTGGGAATTCCTGCATCCACAGGTGCTCAGCGTCAGCCTGTCAGTGCTCCCTGACCTCTGACCTTTTACAGGGCCAGACTCTCTCCCTGAGCCCCAGGGGGCATGTTGTGATCACTTGGGAGGGTGGGGCAATGTGGAGAGGGGGAGGGGCTTTTTTTTAAAGAAAGAGAAGGAGAGAGAGACTGAGAGGAAGGGAAAGAAAAAATGGGAAAGGGAAAGACAGAAAGGGAATGTGAAAGAAGATTGTGAGAACAGACAAAGAGCTAAACACTCAGTGAGAGATGGAGAAAAACGAAGAGAAGAAGTGATGCAGTGAGAAAAAAGAAAGAAAGAAAGAAGGCTAAGAAAGGGAAAGGGCAAGGAAAGAAGAGAAGGAGAGAGAGAATGTAAAACAAGGAATAAGAGGGAGAAAGGGAAGACATGGGGACTGAAAAAGGGGACATGAAAACAGAGTGAGAGATAGATAGATAGATAGAGAGAGAGAGAGAGAGAGAGAGAGAGAGAGAAATGGTGAATAGGGAAGGGATGGAGGGAAGGGAGAGAATGAGTGTAAAGAAAGAGATAGAATGAAAAACAGCTGACTAGAGAGAGAGCGAGAGAGAGACAGTGTGAAGAAAAGAAATGCGCAGTTGCTGGTGTTGTGTAATTGTGTAATAACATTGTTATGGGGAGAGAGAGAGAGAGAGAGAGAGAGAGAGAGAGAGAGAGAGAGAGAGAGAGAGAGAGAGAGAGAGAGAGGAGAGACAGACAGAGAAAGAGATAGATGGAAGCAGTGTATAAACAGATCAGTGGTGTATGACACACTCCAGATGAACACTGACGCACACACACTTGTCTAATGGAGCATCATCACATTAACCACACTCTCTCTCTCTCACACACACACACACACACACACACACACTCAGTGGAGAAGGGAGATGAGCCCCTACAGTGTGTATATCTCCTAAATGACTACTTCCACTGGAATGTGTACATGTTATCAGAGGGATTTCTAAAAAAAAAACACAAAGTGACAGGTTGTGTGTTAAAATGATGATGTCATCAAAAAGCGCCAAGCCCTTTTATAGTATTCACAATCACAGACTATTGGCTTAGTTCTTTCATTTTCTATTGCTTACACACCCTTTGTCCATTTCATCAGACTCACCTGTCATACTGCTCACTTTCTAGATGTAGTCCATCTGTTCCTCTGCACAAAGTATTGGCACCCCTCTACCTCACCACTGAGCTGGTCTGATGTGGGTGGTGGTTCGTTCTCAGTGCAGCAGAGACACTGATATGGATATGGCAGTGTGTGTGTGTGTGTGTGTGTGTCTGTGTGTGTGTGTTCACATTACACAAGCTAAAAGTATGTTGTCCCATATACTGTAGGTATACACACAAAAAAAAATAAATAAATAAATAAATAAATAAAAACAGTGGACAAAAAACTGTGGTCTGAATCAGATTCTGATTCAAATGAATTGAATCTGAATCAAATGAATCAAATCACGCACAGATCCATTGCTGTTTGCAAGAATCGACTCAGTAACGTGACTCATAATCTCACTGCGTTTCAGATTAAATACTTTGATGTTTTTTTTTTCTGTCAGATATTCCTCCTCTAATTCCAGTGCGCCAGAATACAGAAAGAAAACACGGATACGCGACATTCCACAAAACTTTGGAAAACTTTCTCCAGCCACACTGTTGCCATGGAGCACAGGAATGTAAACAGTGTTAAACCAGTTTAAAGACAACAACAACAACAACAATAACAGCAGGAGCAAATATTTTTCACTCACGCACTACTTCCTGTTTGGGGTCCAGCTCCTCGGTGCTCCTCTCCATGCGGCGCACTTTCTCCCGCAGATCCCGCAGCCGCCGGTCGGTGTGCGCCAGCTCGCGCTCCAGCTCGTGAAAGAGCGAGCCCGCGTGCCGCGCCACGTCCGACAGCTGGCGCACGGTGCGGGACAGAGCGGCGTTACTGACCGCGCACAGGTCATCCAGCAGCCCCGGCGGAGAGCCTTCCTCTCCCGGCTCCGCGCTCCTGCACAGCCGCTGCGGCTCCACCGTCCGCTTGGCGAAGGGCATGTTTTTAATTGTATTATTTAATTTTTTCCCAACAGCGCGCGCTCGAAGTATAAAATCCCCCTAGGAAGTTTAGAAGTTTATTCCTTGCTATTGCAAAGAATTAAAAAAATATTTAGATATGTTTTTTTTTTTTGGTTTTGTTTTTTTTTTCCACCCGCGGGATCCCGAGACTTTTTTATTCCGGAGGCTCAAAGCGCGCTCGCGGCTCGGGCTCCATCCTGGTCGCACCGGAGCACCGCGCCGAGCTCGTGAGGGTGACTGCACTGTGAGACACGGCGGAGCTGCGCGCGCTGTTTACCACCGATTTAAACCGGGGGCGGGTGCACGCGGGGAGCTTCACCTAACACCCGGAACGGAGCAGAGCGGAGCGGATCATTCACACTATTATACACTATTATACACTATTATACACTATTACAGCAGAGTAGCTATAATACACTCTAACTATACTATACACCACAGAGCTGCTGAGTGCTGGAATCTGATTGGTCAGAAGGTGTTGATTAGTTTTCTAGAACAGCAGCTCTGACAGTAGCGCAGGTTTATATTAATGCACTGGTTCTGATACTTTATCGTTTCTATAGTAACAGCTCATTCACAGGGACTTGTGCAGCGAACGCTCCACTGATAATAAACTGATTTTAAAAAATTATTGATGTGGTGAAGTTTTCTTGAAGTAAGGAGATGTTTATGTAACATTTCTGGAAGGAGTCTCCAGTGTCAGAGGTAAATCTGTAGCTAAGTTTTCCGACATCTTCAGGACAGAGGAGTTTACGCTTCTTTGTGGTTTCTCAGTAACACGACAAGCTGCGATTATTTGTCTTATTAACTTCAAAAGAGAGAGAATAAAGAGAGGCTGGTGAGGGAACGAGTGTTTATAGCTGCTATAACGTAAGTGATAACAGGAACTAACTCGTTTCACTGATGTTCCACAACATTGAATGTAACAATAAATGGATAAAAAGTATGACATGTCGTTTTGTATTACATAAAAATAGTGATCAGTGGCTGTGGTGTAAGAGGAATAAAACACTTGGGGACATGCTGTTCTAGGAAAATAATCAACTTCAGGGTGGTGACAGTAACTCAGCTTCATCACACCACATTGTTGTGGATTATTTTCCTGTAACAGCACGACACACAGAGTGTTTTATTCCTTATATAGAACAGAATTGTGTTATATGTTTAGTGTCAGATGTACAGGAGTGTGTGGTTGGAAAGTCAGATTTCTTGTGGCCATAATTCTGTGTGTGTGTGTGTGTGTGTGTGTATGTGTGTGTGTGCATGTGCGTGAGTGTGTGTGTGTGTGTGTGTGTGTGTGCTGACGTCAGCCGCTCTCTCTACAGGAAGAGGCTTTAGATTTGGCTGGATGGATTTAGTGAAGTCCGCACTCAGCGAATGTGAAAGAGTCGGATGGCGTGACGAGCTGGGGCACACAAATCTAATACACACTCTGTATGTGTGTGTGTGTGTGTGTGTGTGTGTGTGTGTGTGTGTGGAATAGACAGGGAGAGTCAGTGTACAGAATGCATCAAATAGTCATGTGACCTTTGACCCCTATGTGTGTCAGCTGCCATGAACAAATTTGACTGTCTATATCTATCTCTGTGTGTGTGTGTGTGTGTGTGTGTGTGTGTGTGTGCGGTAATGTGAGTAGTGTGTGTTCCCCCAACTGATCCTGCCCATCTACACCCTCTCATTATTACTATAGAAAAATAATTTTAGAATTAATTTTATTACATTAGAATTTTAAAAAGTCACAGCAAAATGAGTAAAATTTTATTATTTTAATATTTTTTTTATGTTTAGAAAATTTAAAAATGTATAATGATTTATTTACAATATATAGTATAAATTTATCTTTATGATTATTTGATATTATTTTTAATTATGATTATAATTTATAGTTTTAGACTGAAGAAGAAAAAACAATTCCTGTATTAGTAAATTTTTGGAATGAATAATAGATATAAATAGAATTATTTACTATATACTGTAGGCTGATTTTTACTTTAATTACTTTAATCATTTTAATATTAACAATTAAATAAATAAAAATAATTTACAATAGCATGTAAGTAGGATTGTACAATTTAAAAAACACATATTATTATAGAATAATTTATAAATTGAGAATTTAATTAGGAAACACCATAGCTGTACTGCTACAAAAATCGATTTTTATAAAGCATAAGGAAAAATCAATAGTATTATTTTTCTAAGTGAAATTTTAGAATTTAAAAACTGAACCAGAAAAAGCAGGAGCATTATTTTTAAGTTGAATTTAACAATTTGAGAATTAATTAAAATTAATTAAAATAATAATAATAATAATAATAATAATAATATTACATAAGAATACGTACATAAGTTATATATTACATATGTACATAAGAATAATTTCATGAGAAAAATCAGTGGTGTTCCTGCTATATTCAGTAAGTAGAATTTTAAAATGAATTAAAAACAATTTTATTGTTAGTAAGAAGAAGTACAGAATTTTGAAAGACACAGTAAGACACGTCAATGCCGAACCGTTCACTATGTAGGTCGGTCTGAGACACTACCTGTTGTGGTGCATTGTGGGATTTCATCAGTATTCTCTGTTATGCGTTTTTGGACACAGCTACAAAATAGTGCACTTGGACAACTTCACTTAGTTGATGAGTTTTTTTGCATCACTTCTTCACAGAGGGAGCGAGGGAGCGAGGGAGCGAGGGAGAGTGAGGAGTGGATGAGAACCCGAGCTGAACTCAGTAGTTGCTGTTTATGGGGCTGTATCCTGGCAGAATACAACTAAAACACTCATGCATGTGACCTAAATCCTCTGTGTGTGTGTGTGTGTGTGTGTGTGTGTAGGGGCGGGGTTCTGCTCACTAAGACAGATATTAACTATGACTTGCTAATTCAACCCTGTGGTTGTAGATAAATTCAGCAGTTACAGGAAATGTGAC
Source organism: Pangasianodon gigas (assembly GCA_022758105.1). Classification (NCBI taxonomy): domain Eukaryota; kingdom Metazoa; phylum Chordata; class Actinopteri; order Siluriformes; family Pangasiidae; genus Pangasianodon; species Pangasianodon gigas. Next base: position 24,546,441 of record CM040469.1, read on the forward strand.
ATGGTTCTTTAATCTCAGGCGGTGAATCTGGTTTAGTCCATAAAAGAGGAGCTAATGGTGTGTCTGATGGCGAATGTTGATGTTTGGTGGTGTTTGATGGTGAATGTTGATGTTTGATGGTGAATGTTGATGTTTGATGGTGAATGTTGGTGTTTGACGATGAAGATGGTGTTTGGTGGTGTGTGATGGTGTTTGATGGTGAATGTCGATGTTTGATGGTGAATGTTGGTGTGTGATGGTGTTTGATGGTGAATGTTGATGTTTGATGGTGAATGTTGATGTTTGATGATGAATGTTGATGTTTGGTGGTGAATGTTGGTGTTTGATGGTGAATGTTGATGTTTGATGATGAATGTTGATGTTTGGTGGTGTGTGATGGTGTTTGATGGTGAATGTTGGTGAATGTTGATGTTTGATGGAGAATTGTTGATGTTTGATGGTGAATGTTGGTGTTTGATGGTGAATGTTGATGTTTGATGGTGAATGTTGATGTTTGATGGTGAATGTTTGTGTCTGATGATGAATGTTGATGTTTGATGGTGAAGGTTGGTGTTTGATGGTGAATGTTGGTGTTTGGTGGTGTGTGATGGTGAATGTTGACGTTTGATGATGAATGTTGATGTTTGGTGGTGAATGTTGGTGTTTGGTGGTGAATGTTAATGTTTGGTGGTGAATGTTGGTGAATGTTGATGTTTGATGGAGAATTGTTGGTGTTTGATGGTGAATGTTGATGTTTGATGGTGAATGTTGGTGTCTGATGATGAAGGTTGGTGTGTGCTGGTGAATGTTGGTGTTTGATGGTGAATGTTGGTGAATGTTGATGTTTGATGGAGAATGTTGGTGAATGTTGATGTTTGATGGAGAATGTTGATGTCTGATGATGAATGCTGGTGTTTGATGGTGTGTGATGGTGTTTGATGGTGAATGTTGGTGTTTGATGGTGAATGTTGGTGTCTGATGATGAATGCTGGTGTTTGATGGTGAACGTGGGCGTTCAGTGGCGTTTGATTGATAATAGTTGTGTTCCATGGTGTTTGACGGTGAATGTAGGTGTTTGACGGTGATTGATAGATAGACAGATAGATAGCTAGATAGATAGGTAAAGTGTTATAGATAGATAACACACACATTAAAAATGGAACTCTGTAGCTTTATTTATGAAATATTACCTGTAGTGATTTCAGCATTGAGTGTAAAACAGGAAAAATATCAGGTTCTCAGTAACAGCAGCTTGGTGTTTAAGTGTTTTAGAGAAATGATACAAAACAAACATTTCACAGCAAACTAAAATAAGAAACAAACCACACACAAGAGGGGAAGAGAAGTGTTTACAGTGTTCCAGGTTTCACTTACGCATGTCATGACACACATGTTATTGAGTCAGGTATGTTGTTATGTGACATATCTGTGTGTGTGTGTGTGTGTGTGTATGTGAATTTGGCTCAGGATAAAAAAGAAACACAGCATCAGCAGCAACAGGAAGTGAAGCTTCAGCATTGTGTTTTTGCATATAGACGCAGTTATTTCACACCACCACACAAGAAACCAACAAATCAACAGTCAGAATTTGTTTTTGTTTTTTTGCAATTAGTATATATATTATATATTATATATATAGCATCTTTATA
>CM040469.1:24548168-24562004 GCA_022758105.1 Pangasianodon gigas
ATGTGAATTTGGCTCAGGATAAAAAAGAAACACAGCATCAGCAGCAACAGGAAGTGAAGCTTCAGCATTGTGTTTTTGCATATAGACGCAGTTATTTCACACCACCACACAAGAAACCAACAAATCAACAGTCAGAATTTGTTTTTGTTTTTTTGCAATTAGTATATATATTATATATTATATATATAGCATCTTTATAGCACAGTAAACATAAATAAACAAATGCACAGTGATTGAGTTATAAGAGACTAGCGGTGAGAGGATGCTGCTACGTTGTCATGATAATGTAGTGCAAATAGAAATAAAAAAAAAAAGAATTCGATTGTAAGATTATTAACCTGTGAATTTAATTCTGTTCCATTTATAAAAATACATTTGTATGGAGAGCAAATTCACAGTAAGAGGAATTTCAAGGACATTCGATAAATCATGATCAGCAGATACGTTCCAGTTTTCTGTGGCTACTGACTGTCACAAACACTCCTTAAAGGTTCTCTGGAGAACCCTACTCAAAGTATTTCCATATCAGAAGAACCCTTTTAGGAAACTACAGTAACAACCTTTAATTATCAGATGAACCCTTAAAGAACCCTTGAACCAAGTAGCAAGAAGTTATTATGAAGAAAACAATGAACAATAATTTGGAGTAAACTTATATTTCTGTATTCAGAAATCCATACATTACGTCAATATTTACATGGAGAAAGTTCCTCGTATTCAGAGTCGGGTTCTGCAGCTGCTCAAGTCAATTTTCTAGTCTCCACATTCAGATTATTAAAATCACCTGCCTGTAGTCCACGTCTCCGAGATTTCCAGATTTTTCTTGAGTAAAAGCGTCTAAGACAGGATTTTTCAATAGCATCTTTAAACCAGAAAAAAATCAGGGGTTAGAAAATGTGGACTGTAAAATGAAATAGTGTTTTATTCCTTTCCATCAAATGTAATTTGATGTATCATAAATACAAGAGATAATTTAAAAACAAAAAATAAAAAGACTAAGATGATGATATATGAAGGAAAACATTTATATATGTTTTAAATGTTTTAAATTAGATTTAAAATAAATCTAATAGGAGTCTAGTATGTCACCATTATACACTGTGTGAATAGTCCTGGTTGTAATTATCACATTAATCACTGGGTTTAATTCAACAAAATGGCTTCCACCCTCATTATTCAGCAGGGTATAGAATAGCACTTGATCCAGCACATCCTGTTATTCTGCAGTTTAATTTTTAATATCGTGTTTGTCAGTTACTCGTGCGTGACATGTTGTTGTTACATCAAACTGTCAGACAGGAGCGCTGGACTTAATGCTGCTGCTCAAACCGATATCACGCAAATGGGAAAATGAGAGAAAAGGGGGGAAAAATAAGCTCAAGTTCAAGGTCAGAATTGTGTGTAGCTGAGACGCCTCTGTTTTGGACAAAGTCTGTGCGTAACTCTCACGTAACTTCCGAATAGCGCTTAAGTCTGTAGTTACATCTGATGTCTGAATACAGATCTGCACAATTTCAGTGTTAAATCCTCAATGCAGTCACTTAACTCAACTCTGAATACGGTTCTTGGTTCTCTGGTCGCCATGTTACCTCTCCAACTCCAGCTCTCCTGGTTAACTCGGTTCTCCTGGTTCCCCAGGTTAATCTAATCCTCCACTCTCTAGCCGTCTGTGTTGTTGGTGTCCTCCTGTTTTATAGCCCTATAGATCTGATTGTGGATCTGTGTTTATTAACTCTGTTTGAACTCTGCCCAGGTTAATCAGAGTGACGCTGCTGATCTGGGATCAGTTTCTGCTCTTCAGATTTTAATCAAAGCAAATCAAACCTTAAGATATTGCAGTTCCATAGAAATACTGTTTTTTTTTTGCACCTTTTTCTTTGACACAGTGTGCGTTTATTTTATGTTCCAGACTCTGTGTGTGTGTGTGTGTGTGTTTTCAGGAGGTCAGGTAGAGGCCGATGGACGCAGCAGGTCCAGCTGAGACTCTAAAGTGACCCTCTGTAGATGAATCTCCTGTAGAGAGAGAGAGAGAAAGAGAGAGAGAGATTAATAATTTAACTGGATTAAATAAACCAGACTTAATTAAATCAGATTAAATAATATATGATTTAGTTTTGAATAAAATTTTTTATTGGAACACCATAAAGCATCATATGATCGCACACCCCACACACACACACACACACACACATACACACACGCCTGAGCACTGAATGATGTCCAGGTCGTGACCTTTGAACCCCAACACAGAATCAGGGTGAAGAGAACTTTCACACATGGCTAGCTTTATAGAGATGACCTCTGACCTTTACTTCTGAGCATCTGTGTTTGTCATTAAAGAGCGACACCATTGACCTGCGTTCATCTCATCACGCCCTGTTCTGCGTTCGAATTACGTCAGAAGTGGGAAGTTATGTCATTTTCGGCCTCTGTGTGTGTGCGAGCTACAAAGTGGGGAAAAACTACGGACGCCATGTTGATTGGACGTCGCGTGCTGAACTCGGGGTTGAGGAGACTGTCACGAGTTAATGAGTATTAATGCTGAGTTACGGGGGTGTTTTCTTTGGTTTTTCCTAGTCGGAGATCAGGAATTGCAAGTTACAACCTTTAGCTGAATGCAGCATTGGACTCCAAATGGACAAACACCGAAAATTAGAGAAATACTCTGTAAAAAAAAAAAAAGTACAGAACAATCTGATAATCGGATTTCATCAATAATCTGATCATCGTATTCACTTCAGCAATCTGATGAGACTCGGACGTGACTAGAATAAGAGATAATAAACTTAAGACTGTCAAAGTTCATGTCACAGTGGCATAGTTTCACGAGTGATGCTCTAAATGGTCCTGTGACCACACACACACACACACACACACACACACACACACACGCACACACCATGTATAATTATGTAACAATGTGACATACACTTGCATTTTCATATGTGTAACAATTGAATATACACATGCTACACACCTTTTCTGTCTCACACACACACACACACACACACACACACACACACTGTACAGTTGCTGCTCCTGTTCTATTTTGAATGCAAGCTGAATAAAAGTGTGTGTGTGTGTGTGTGTGTAGGTCATTAAATCTGATATATGAGAGGATCTTTCGGGTATAGAGCTATGCAGCATGTGCTCTTGTGTGTGTGTGTGTGTGTGTGTGTGTGTGTGAGAGACAGCGAGAGAGAGAGAGACGGAGAGAGAGAGAGAATGTATGCCATAGCTAAAAATAAGTTTAAGTGTGTGTGTGTGTGTGTGTGTATTAGAGATAATTAAAGGAAAACCAGCTGGCTATGTTAAGTTGTAAGGGGGCATTTATTTTTGCTCAGCTTTATCAGCTTTATCCTGGTGGGTGTGGCTTCGTCCAGGATGACTCCGCCCACATCCTCATAAACAACATGCATTTAGAGTCCAGAGTAATTCAGCCATATGTTAATATTACAAAAATCCGAATAAGGTGCTAAAATTCAATCCATGCAAGTCTGTGTGTGTGTGTGTGTGTGTGTGTGAGTGTGTGTGAGTGTGTGTGAGACCTTTAGCTGTTGCTGCAGTTCACTGTTGAGGCGTTTCAGCACTGCGTTCGCTTCTTTATTCTTCCTGATGGCCGTCTGAATCTCTCTCTTCTGCCTACAACACACACACACACACACATTCCTGCAAAGGTAAGCGTAGCTTTTCTCTACCACAAAGGTCAAAGGTCAAGCATATGCTTTTCACCACACACAAGGTGCTGAATAGGTGACTAATGTTTTGTGTGTGTGTGTGTAATGCTCATCTCTCAGCATTGAATTCTTACACACACACACACACACACACACACAAGAACTTAAAACACTAATAACTAACTTTTGAGCCAGCTTAGGCACTGATGAAGAGGCGGGGTTTGGATAGGCCACGCCCACTGCATGATTAGTGTTCTGGCATTCCGGGTGGAGTTTTCTGCGCGTCGGTTTCTGAGGGGTGTGGCTTTGGGAGAGCACCGTGGAATCCTGGGAAAAAGAGATACATGCTATTAAACAATTCCTGAGTGTGTTTCAGTTTTTATTGTTTTTTTTTTTTTGGCTTGACGTTGACGCAAGAACCGAGAACGGTTTAAACACCCGGAAGTGATGATAATCTGATCCACACAGATTTAGTGACTTAACAAGAACAAATTATAAGATTTTTGTTTACAAAATTGCATAAAATATATAAAAATTCCTCAGATCTCAGATTCCTCCGGTCTGGTCTAAATGTTTACGTGATCAACAGCGCCTCGCAGTGGAGAGTCTGTGTCATTACACTGTTCAAGAAAAAAGCTTATATTTTACACTTACTAGCGTTTTATCTGCGTGAATGTTTCATTAGGAAGTAAAAGTGTTACAGGTGTACACAGGTGAATAAAATAAAACAAAATGGCAGCATTTCTGCTGTGTGTGTGTGTGTGTGTGTGTGTATGAATAAAGGTTTTATTTGTGGAATCCTAATTACATAAGACGATCAAATTAAACACAATTAAATGCATATTAAATAAAATTAAATTAAACCAAACCCAACTGTTAGCAAATCAGAATTAAAGTAAATCAAATTAAACCAATATTCGACCAGATGAACTGAACTGAAATGAGATGGAATTAAATTGCTATTAAATTAAATTAAACCAAACTTCAATCAAGATTAAATTTAATTAAACCAAGTTCTTGCTTTAAAGCTGCTAAGATCAGTAATTCTTAACACAAGAAAGGAGGTGAGACTTTTCCACATGTGGTTTCTGAACATCTCAGAGTCTATCTCTTTCTCTCCACACACACACACACACACACACACTCACACACACTCACATTGAGGGAGAAGTTGGAGTTTGGTTTTTCCATTCCTGCAGCGAGTGTGTAAAGACACATCTGGTCGAGTTTAATCGAGAATGAGAGCTAACTCACACAGAGAGAGATCTATTGTATGTACTGTATATGTTTTAATGTATATTATGTTTCTGTTACGCTGTAAAAACACACTGCATGCAGTCAGGTTAATAAAGTCAGCATTATTTCAGCTCAACTGAATTACACGAAACGGCACTCAACAAACATTACACACTGACGCAAATATTAGCTTTGGCAAAGCAACACACAGAAAAAAGGGAGAGAAAGACAGTAGAGGAGAAAGGGAAAGCTTATGGGGACTAAGGGAATACACACACACACACGCACACACACACGATTCTGTAACCTTCTGCAAAATATAATATATTAATATATGTAGTAACATTTGGAAAAATTTTGTTCAAGGTGTGGATTTTACACTTTCATGCCATGTGTCGTGTGTCGTGTGTGTGTCTGTGGGTGGGTGGGTGTGTGAGTGTGTGTGTGTGTGTGTGTTTAGGATTAGCATGCGCTGGGAAAACCGCCCTGCAGCAGTGAATGTGATCGTGTCAGGATTTACTGAACTGTGGGAAAATACCAGCTCTTTATATGTGTGTATTTCTTTAAGGGCGTGTGTATGTCTTTTTAAGTGTGTGTGTCTTTTTAAGTGTGTGTGTGTGTGTGTGTGTGTGTGTGTGAGAGAGAGAGAGAGAGAGAGAGAGATCTCACCTCCTGAACTCTGCACTTGTTAAAGTCTGCAAAATAAGGCTGCTGCATGGCATGCTGGGAGTTTTGGTCCACACCAGGGAGGAAGTGAGGTGTCTGCTGTGAGAGGAAAAAAAATTCTCAACTGATCATCACTCAATTAATCAAATTAATCAAATGAATTATTATTTATTAGAAAGTTTTTATTAAAATCTATTCACTAGTAAAACAAAATGTGGAACCAACATCAAAGTGCTAATGTAAAAGAACGTAGTATTACAGGAAAAATGTAGAGATGGTCAGAGTTTTGCTCCATTCTGCTTCTGAGGCTAAAAATCTCACTGAACATGTGACAAGCAAATGTTATTGCATCATAAAATATGAAAGCCAATCATGTTCCAATATGCAAATGCTATACCAAATCATGCTGTAATGGTTTACCAACGGAAAAGGGGTGGAGCACGTAGAGCTGGGGGCGTTTCTAATTAGCATATTCATACAGTAGGGCAGTGACGCATCTAACATGACATCATCAGTCCTTCTAATCTGTGTGTGTGTGTGTGTGTGTGTGTGTGTGTGTGTGTACCTGTGAGGTCACAGTTCGAGGTGGAAGTGCAGGAGGAGGAGGAAGCCAGCCGCTCTTCCCACCTGAAGACCAAGAACCAAGCACATTGTTATTTCTTCAATCCAGATGTAGATTTAGATCCCTAATGAACAAATCAGAGATGAGAGCAACGAGGAAATACTCCCTCAGACGACATGAGGAAGAAACCTCGAGACCAACTGGACTCAAAAGTCAAGTCGTTTGTAGTTAGTTGCTTGTGGACATGGCCTGTTCAGCTTTTTTTGCTCCAATGAGAAACTGTAGTAGCTATAAAATATTTTCCAAAGCTAACTAGTTAAACGCAAATTAAATAACGCACTAATCACTCATCACTCATCACCACAGCATTCGTCTGAGGAATCAGTTAAGCCAATCGTTTGGATTTGTCACTTTACAGCTTCCTACCCAATTTACCTAAAATCTGGAAACAGTTTCAGTGTGTAACAGTGTGTAACAGTTTCAGTGTGTAACAGTTTCAGTGTGTAACAGCGTGTAACAGTGTCAGTGTGTAACAGTGTGTAATAGTGTCAGTGTGTAACAGTGTCAGTGTGTAACAGTGTGTAATAGTGTCAGTGTGTAACAGTGTGTAATAGTGTCAGTGTGTAACAGTGTGTAACAGTGTCAGTGTGTAACAGTGTGTAACAGTGTCAGTGTGTAACAGCGTGTAACAGTGTCAGTGTGTAACAGTGTGTAACGGTGTCAGTGTGTAACAGTGTCAGTGTGTAACAGCGTGTAACAGTGTGTAACAGCGTGTAACAGTGTCAGTGTGTAACAGCGTGTAATGGTTTCAGTGTGTAACAGTGTCAGTGTGTAACAGTGTCAGTGTGTAACAGTGTGTAACAGTGTCAGTGTGTAACAGTGTGTAACAGTGTGTAACAGTGTCAGTGTGTAACAGTGTGTAACAGTGTCAGTGTGTTACCCTGCTGCAGGAGTTTGTTCAGATCCAGTGATGAAGCGCGAGAGTGTGTTTTCTGAGGACGTGGTGGAGGAGTCGGGGGTTCTTCTGATTTCTTCATAGCGTCATCTATAGAGGTGCTGGAGTAAGACCTGTGCATCACACACACACACACACACACACACACACACATGTAAAGAGTACTGAATCATGAACCAGTGCATTAAAATTGCAGTGCAAAAAATTGCAGTACCTGGGTCTCGTTCTTGACTTTGCATTAACATCCAGCTCGTTAGGAGGATCTGAAACACACACAGTGTCAGATATATGAGGAGAATACTGGTACTGAAAATTACTGGCACTGACATATAGTGGTACTGGAAGTAAATGCTCCTAAAAATGACATGCACACATTGGTACTAAACCTACTGGTACTGAAAATGGCTTATACCAGTCTGAGAAAATCTGGTGTTGTAGATCAAGCAGTAATTCACAGAGAGATTCAGTGTGTGTGTGTGTGTGTGTGTGTGTGTGTTACCTGGTTTTATAGTGCTGCTTTGCTGTATCGGCTGGTTTTGCTCTGCTCTCTCCTGACTGAATTCTGCAGACAAAACAGAAACACAAATCACCGCTGAGACTCAGAGACGACACACAGGGAACACAGAGACGTTCACGCTCACGCCCTACTCGCTGTTCACTACGGCTGAGGGTCACTATGTAGTGCACAAACATAGGGAACTGAATCAGTGACCAGTCACCATCACCAGGCTATTATTATCATCACCAGTGCATTATGGGGGTTTGGTTTAGTACCACCACATTAGCATGGAGCTTGATGTTAGTCAGTGTGTTAGTCAGTGTGCTAGCTGTAGTAAATGAAGGCCATGTTCAGGCTCACAATGACGGAGCTGCACGTCCTCACCACTAGGGGGCTCCGAATCCTGAACACTGATATTCCAACATTGCTGCTCAGTAGGTGCACATATATACATTTTTTAAAAATCATATACCTTAAAATTGTTCATGATCATGGTTTAATACCAGCTTTCATGTGCTAAGTGCTTAACTCTATCTAATATTTAAAAAAATGATCACAGACTAAAACACAATCACACCATTATGCCATCAGTCTACTTTATCTTATTTTATAAAATATAGTATATAGTATATACAGAATACCTTGCTCATGCGTCTCCTCTCTGACTTCCTGCTGGTTGATAATGCCCATTTCCTGTCCAACACAACAACACATACATTATACACGGATAAAATTATATATACGGATAAAATGATAGCACTTGTGGGCTCATATTTGCAAAAAATGTGCTGGTTTAAACACTAGGTGTCAACACAATATGTCCTAATTTTACAGACTGATGGGCGTGATTAAGTCAACAACGGCGGAGCTGAACGTATATTAGTTCATTTCATTTCTTTCTTACTCAACAATGAACTCTGTCGCTTGTTAGTGTGAATGTAGAGTTACTGTACAATGTAAATAAATACGGATATAAGCAGTCAAGTTGTGATTTTCCTGCAAAAATAAACAAATATGTTCATTTCATTTCTTACTACTTGCGAATAAATTACAAAATATAATCATCTGACAATATTAACCAAGACTACCTAAATGCAGCAAGCTAACAAACTAACTTACTTCCTGTTAACTCTTCGCCATTAGATATATGACACTAACAAGCTAGCTAATCTTAGCTAAACTAAATGCATAGCATTATATTATATTATTTCCATTATATTTGCTCCTCGTGTAACGACAGGAGATGCTAACCTAATTTCATTGTACTTATACAATAATAGCAATGGTATTCTATTTTTTCAATTCTATTCTAAAAAAATATTTTATTGCGTAATTTACTCCATAATCCAATCTCTGCTCCCAGCTACATGTGGTGATGTCACGTGACCAAATTTGTCTTAATTTAATTTTAAAATAATGAATATTTTGAAGTACCTTTCGCCTGAGTGTCTCTGTGTCCTCAAACATAATGAGAGGCTGCGAGTCCTGTAAAATCACCACATTTACATAATCAGTGTTGTACTGTGACAATTAACACCTTAATTATAATAATTATATTATAATAATTATAATAATGGTTCTGTAGTGTTCGTTAATTAAGGAATAAAATGCTGTTACAGTAAAAAAACTGAGTGGTGTGATGAAGCGGAGTTATTTATTATTTTCCTATAACAGCACGTCCCCAAGTGTTTTATTCCTCTTACACCACAGCACTTTACCAGTGATTACAAACTTTATTTAATAAACAATAACACACCCTAGCTTTTATCCATTTATAGTTACATTTAATGTTGTGGAAACAAGTTAGTTCCTGTTCTCACTTACGTTATAGCAGCTATAAACATTCGTTCTCACTAGCCTCTCTTTTTCTCTCAAAACAAAACAAAAAAACAAGAAAGCACAAAGCGTAAACTCCTCTGTCTTGAAGAAAACTTAAAGTTACAGCTTTACCTCTGACTGTTACAAAGCGCTGACACTGGAGACTCCTTCCATAAATGTTCAGTAAACATCTCCGTACAGAAAACTTCACCATTTCAATTTTTTTAAAACCCGTTTATTATCAGTGGAGCGTCTGCTGTACACGTCCCTGTGAATGAGCTGTTACTATAGCAATACTACACCTGAGGTGGAGGTCTGAAAGCTGAGAGGAGTGTGTGCGGCAGGTGATCAGGAAGCGCGTAACCGTTTTTCCGAGCCACTACCAGGTGAAACGCCGTGCAGAATTCTGGGAAGGTGAGGGCTCCGTCCCGATCCACATCGCTCAGCTCCCTACAGGGCGAAGGGAGGAGGGTTAATAACAAAAACACACCTGTCTGCTCCAGAACTACACTGTCCTGCTGATTTCTGCTCACGTGTGTTTGATATATCCGTCTGTGTGTGTGTGTGTGTGTGTGTGTGTGTGTGTGCAATATTTAAAGAGCACTGGATTGTTATTAATGCCTTTTAAGAAAGGAGAATAACAATAAAAAGTAACAGAATCAGATTTTTAAATCATAAATATTAATATTTTCAATGAATTAATAAATATTTTTGAATCATAAACGTTGTTACAAGGAGCATACTTTATAAAAGATGACACTTTAATAACGTGTTTCCCCAGAATACTAAATTTGAAAAACTAAATAAAAGATCTAAAACAAACTTTGGTGAAAGATTTATAATGTTTTAGATTTACACTGCGGAGGATTTTACAGCTTTTAAGAAGAGAAGAAGAGAAAAGAGGAAAAGGAAAAGTGATTTTTAATCAGATTTTTAACCCATAAATATTAAGATTGAATCATAATATTTTAAAGAAAAAAAATAATGTCAATAAAAGATCTAAAATAAATGTTTGTGTTTTAGATATACTTTACATTTGCACTACAGAAGCTTTAAAAAAATGAAATAATGTTATTTGAATAAAATGAATAGAAGTAATCTCACATTTTAAAATTTTGTGTTCAAAACATATATAAAAATAATTCAGTAAATAAAATGTCAGATACGATGGCTACACAATTAAACATATTTTAATTAATTTATATATTTATTTAGTGTCTACTGTTGCTAGGCAACTGCAAAATATGGACGCGAATAGAGAATAAGCTAGCTAACGACTGAGGCTAGCGGCTCGTAGCTGTTTAGTCTTTAATACAGAAAGTAAAGTCACACTGAAGGTGATAATGAAACAGAAAAGTCAGGAACGTCAACATTTACCTCAGAAGTGATGATAAATTGCTAAAAAAATGACTCGTTATGAGTAAAATGACACTGTCAGTAAACTTAGCGTCAACCAACCGTCGCTATTTTAGCGTGAATGAATATACTGTATAATCTGAAAGAAGAGATTTTTTGTGATGTACCAGATATTTTGTCTCGTATTTGCCTTTAAAAATACACATAAAAGAAATGTTTGTTGTATAGAAATATTGTAAAGATATTCTTAATTGGACTCGCCATATATGCGAGAGCTCGGGGATGGGCAGCTTCGACTTTGTGAAGAAGTTTTTCGCATCAGGGCCTGAAAAAAAAAAACAAAAAACAATAACACCTCTGAATCAACATTATTTAAAATGAGTTTGATGAATTTAAAATGTGAAACAGATGTTTACACAAATACTGTACAAACAACACTGATTCTGCAGCGGTGGATTAACACCAGTTTAACACGTGACCTTTTGTAACATGGATTTAAAATGTGAGTTGTGAAGAGAACTGTGGGAATTTTGGGAATTATGGGATTGAGGACGTTGACGATCTCGGCTCTCTCACCCAGGACGAGGCCGGACAGGTCGCGCTGAAGACTGAGGAACTGATGTGTGTAATAATCCAACTGTTCAGCCGTGATCACCCACGGATCATCAGAATAACCACACTGATCCACATCCATCTGCGGAGGAGACGAGAGGAGAGGAGACAAGAGGAGGAGGAGGAGGAGAGGAGAGAGGAGGAGAGGAGAGAGGAGAGAAGAGGAGAAGAGAAGTGAAGAGAAGAGAAGAGAGAAGAGGAGAGGACAGAAGAGGAGAGGAGGAGAGAAGAGAAGAGGAGAGAAGAGAGGAGGAGGAGAGGAGAGGAGAGAAGAAGAGAAGAGAGAAGAGGAGAGGAGGAGGACAGAAGAGGAGAGAGGAGGAGGAGAGGAGAGGAGAGGAGACGAGGAGGAGGAGGAGGAGGAGAGGAGAGAAGAAGAGAAGAGAGAAGAGGAGAGGAGGAGGACAGGAGAGGAGAGCAGAGGAGGAGAGGAGAGGAGACGAGGAGAGGAGGAGGAGGAGAGAAGAGAAGAGAGAAGAGGACAGAAGAGGAGAGGAGGAGAGGAGAGATTAGAAGGAGAGGAGAGGAGAATAGGAGAGAAAAGAAAAATTAAAGAGAAAAGAGGAAATTATTAAAAAGAAGAGAATACAAGAAAGCAAAAGACAAAAAGAAAAGAGAAGATGAGCAAAAATAAAGATTAAAAATATGAGAACAGAAAAAGCATAAACATAGAGAAAAAATAAAAGAGATAAAGATAAAAATAAAGAAGAAAGAGAAGGTAGAAAAGGAGAAGTGAAGACAAGAAAATATAAAAAAGAAGAGAGAAGAAAAAAAGAAAAAGAAGACCAAAAACCAGAACAAAGATAAGAAAAGTAAAAAGCAAAAAAGGAGAAGAGAAGTGAAAATATGATGAGAGAAAAACAGAGAGAAAGAAAAGATAAAAGAGGATAAGAGAGAATATCATAAACACAGACAAAGAAAAAAAAGGGAGAAGAGAAAAAACAGAAGAGATCAGAGCTGCAGTGTATTATAATCCTGCACTGAACACGTCCACCACAGGAGGGCGCCACTGCTGGTTCCTGTGTGTGTGTGTGTGTGTGTGTGTGTGTGTGTGTGTCAGGGGAAATGCTACCAGTGTAACAGGTGGGAGATTACAGAGACACTGATACGCCACAAGAGAGCAATAATGAGACAGCTGCTAGTGCGGACACACACACACCAACACACACACACACACACACACACACACACATGAAACGTCCAGACGTTCCAGACGCACCTTCTCATAAATGTTTTTTGGTTATTTATGTCACACCCAACACCATGAAACAAAAACATTAGGAACAGCAGCAAGACGGAAAATTCTGGAAGGAATGTCGTCTGAGCCATCGAGCCGGAAACGGACGCGTAGAACGTTACGTAATAAACACTTAACTGTCAGTTAATAACATTAACACAGAGTTACGTTAAACATCATAATTTAACTAAATAGCTAGCTAGATATGTTACCATGTATAATGTGCTTAGCATAACAGTCTGTTTGTTGCTATCTTTAAAGATTCAGGCTGCTGTTGCGTAGTGAAAAATTTTAACATACTTCCATGACAAGTAAAGTTTAAAGTTTTTTTTTTTTTTAGAGGAAGGTCCTAAATGCTATTAGCGGATAGCTTGCTAATGCTAACTTCTGCTAATCTGCATTCTGCTGCTTTTCTATCCACTATAGAAGCAAATGTGTGATGTTCATACGCAAGTTTACATATAGCGTAGCTTTGTGTGAAATGTACGTCGTGTGCTAGCCTAGTTTATAACGTAGCTTGGTGTGAAACTATGACAGTGCTATGTAATAAGCTAGGCTAGCATGTAAAGAGCTATGCTTGAGAACATAAAGAATCGGTGTAGTTATGCTACGTTCATCTCTGAGTCTGAACTTTGAGAACTATTGCTGATCACGAAGCCACAAAGACACGATCATGACGGCTAAACGTGGCTGGGTGTTGTATTAGCTTATAACACAAACACACACACACACACACAGACACACACACACTGTTTTAGCTTTGGCCTCACATTGACCTGGAGCTTAGCTCTAAGGCTTTAGCTTATTTCCCAGTGTGATTAAAACAAAGCTAATCAGGAATCGAGGCTAATCCCAGTAGTGCTAGCTAACAATGCTAGTTGTGTATAAATCTCT
The DNA here is from genome assembly GCA_022758105.1 of Pangasianodon gigas. Taxonomy (NCBI): domain Eukaryota; kingdom Metazoa; phylum Chordata; class Actinopteri; order Siluriformes; family Pangasiidae; genus Pangasianodon; species Pangasianodon gigas. The sequence goes on from CM040469.1 coordinate 24,561,681, forward strand.
TTTTATAAAGAATCCAGCAGTGTGATGGTGATTTTTGGGACCTCATACATCATTCTGTAGTTTATCTAAAGTCAAATCCTTACACTGTCAATCAAACCTGCGTCCAATCTGAACTACAGAAGCTAATTAGATTAGCTACAGGTTCTGCGTTAGCGAGCCAGGATTACCGATGTGCCTCAGTTCTACGTATCTTTGGATAAACTTTAGTGTTTCTTCACGTTTCTTCTGTCTGTAGTGTTTGTTTTTCTCTCTCACTTCCGTCTTACCTCCTCATGCTCTTTACCCACACAGGACGCTCCTGCTACTCCGCCACACACACACCTC